>CAUYON010027393.1:0-37441 GCA_963573935.1 Arctocebus calabarensis
TGTCTTTATATAGTGATCAAGAAAATGCCATGAAGGCTAACTATAACAGTACGATCAAAACATTTCTGAATGTATATGAATCGTGCCCTATGATTGCACCAATGTACAGAATTATGATTCAATAAAATTATAAAAAAAAAATTAGTTTGATCTAATTAAAAGATGTGATTTCTAGAAACTGGCCCAAATCAGCCCCAATTGTAGAAAAGCCATATAATTCGATAGTTACCTTCCTCAGAAATACAAATATGTAAAGTGATCTGAGCAGACACGAACTATTTAAAATCTTGTCTCCAAGTACTAATTATATAGATAATTTTATTTGCATATTAATTATATGTGTTACTTCATGTCAGTCAGCAACAGAAGAGGGTTCTAAGAACAGAAACATCTGGTTGGACCCAGGCACCAGGCTGAATTAAACATATTAAGAAGCTAGTTTGACACAATGATTTACTTAGACATCCTTCATTAGACAGTGCATATAAACCACTATTTAGTTTAAGGCATCTGTCTTGTGGTTTTTTTAATTTTCAGAAAATTAAACTACTAAGCCAGATTTTAGTTTAAAGCAATGTGCTTGCTCCCTTCTCATTGACACTTTGATTTTTATTTACAAAATCACAAAAGGTCTTCAGGTCCACAAAAATAAAAAATATGTGTATACTAACAAACATAAATATACCACTGAACAAATGTCAAAAGGAAAGCATAGCCACTGCACTGAACCTTAGGGGCAGACATGAGATTTGGATTTAGCAGTTAAAAATTCTAGTGTTTTTAAATATTTTTCACATTTATTCCTGTGATCAAGTAATTCTTACAAAGACATGAGATTTGGATTTAGCAGTTCAAAAGTCTAGTGTTTTTTAAATATTTTTCACATTTTTAACATTGTCTTTTCATCAATCAAAAGTTAAAATTAGCTAGGCGCGGTGGCTCATGCCTGTAATCCTAGCACTCTGAGAGTCCAAGGCAGGTAGATTGCCTGAGCTCAGAAGTTTGAGACCAGCCTGAGCAAAAGTAAGACCCTGTCTCTGAAAATAGCTGGGCATTGTGGTGAACGCCTATACTCCTAGCTACTTGGGAGGCTGAGGCAAGAGAATCACTTGAGCCCAAAAGTTCAAGGTTTTTGTGAGCTGTGATTCCACAGTACTCTACCAAGGGTGCCAAAGTGAACTTTGTCTCAAAAAAAAAAAAAAAGTTAAAGTTACAAAATAAAGGAAGGTAATTCATAAAAAAAACTATTAATATAATAAACCTCAAATGCTATGATTAAGTAAAATTTTATTAAGAACCGCATAAGATTATGTGGGACGTGCAAAAAAATACATATGCTAAACGGACACAACGATAAACAGCACTTCATATGCTACATAAATGTGTAATTATATAGTCGTAATCAACCAAATTCATACTCTGAATATACATACAGTCCTATCAAGTAAATATTTTGATCAAATAAATCCTTCCAATGTGTCACTCTATTCACTTTTTCTTTTGCTTCACACGTTTACGGGTTCTTGCCTAAGAGTAAAATGTGTATTTTAGGCCTGCCATAAATGATTAAGTGTATAATTTGTCATGGAGAAAAATGGAGGAAGGTGGAAGGTAGGTTCTGGAGCAAGGCCGTCAGGGTCCAGGGCCATTCAGACTGTGCATTGGGCATTTAAAATTGACAATTTACTTAACGTCTCTTCATTTCATTTACTTAATCTGTGTAATGAGGATAAGAATGGAAGCAATTTTACATGGGTTTCATGAACATTGATCGGAACCATAAAATTGCTATTTGCCTGCTCCTTATTTCTATTAATGCAGGTAAAGAAAAGCCCACCACACACGTGCTAACATGTGTGTGCACACACAAACATCACACACCCACAATGCAAGGGGGCTATCATTTATTCCTTCCAAGTGAATAAATTAGTGCCTTAAAGGTCATCATTCCACAGTAGTGTACCTCAGATGCTAGGAAATCTGTGCT
Source organism: Arctocebus calabarensis (assembly GCA_963573935.1). Lineage (NCBI taxonomy): Eukaryota > Metazoa > Chordata > Mammalia > Primates > Lorisidae > Arctocebus > Arctocebus calabarensis. The sequence continues at coordinate 1,988 of CAUYON010027393.1, forward strand.
AATAAGCATGGTGTTTGATGCATGGTAACCAGTTAGGGAGTGATGGGGACAAATTGGATCTCCTGGAAACTTGAAACCATTCATTTTGAACAGCCCCTATCCTGATATAATAGGGGCATCAGGAGAATCCAGACCAACTTGTAAGGCAACCCCGACAGTGGCTCTGTCTCCTTGAAACATCCTTAACACCGCACATGCACACAGAGTCTCTGGAAGTCAGAGACACTGGCCCAGAGTTCTCCAGTCCTTCTTTGTTACTCTCTAGAAGCAACAGAAGGAGGGAGCCTTGAAATCATAACATATAATTCATTTCCCCTCTTTCCTGAACCTCCTACCTCTCCTTGACCTAAAGAGACAGGATTCCATGCAAGCTGGGCCACTGAGCAAACTTCGCACAAGCCTCTGAAGACTGAGGGTCAAGTCTGATAACAACATCCAGGGGGCTAATTAACTCTGTGGTGAAGGCATTATTGCACCATCGTTTACAGCCAGGGTGCTGAAGTCAGACCCCTCCAGGTTCATATCTCAATTCCCACATTTGACTAGTTTTGTCAATTTTAGAAATCAACCTAACCTCTATATAAACTGGGGGTGGTAAGTGTACCCAATTAATCGTGTTGATTTGATAAAATGTAAACACAGAGATGTGCAGAGCACCCAGCCCAAAGAAAGGCTCGATAACCATTAACCATTTTTATTATTAAATCCCCAGTGATAATTAATTATTCCTTCACCTACATTTAAGAAATTTTTTAACAAATTAAGCAAATTTGGGAGCATTAAACTAATATTCGAGAGAAAGTAATTTGGTTTCATCTGTCTACGCTTGGTGGCTGGTTAGTGGAAGGGCTCATGAAAATAACATTTGGCCCTGGTTCTTAATATCCAGCCTTAGGCTTAATTTCTAGTCCCCACCAGCAACAATCTGCCACCACTCTGATTTCCTCACACAGCTGCATTTGCAGAAAGGCTGTATTTCAGCTCACATGATTTTTCTTTTTTCTTTTTTTTTTTTTTTGCCACTAGACCTAAATTGATATGTGTAAGTCTAAAAATATTCTTAGATTCAAGCTTCCTGTCACTAATTAATACTGCCTTACGTTACAAATCAACCTCTCAGTCATAAACTTTCTCTTTTACCGGGTTCCTTTACTTCTACTAATGCAGGGAGCAAAAGCCAAGTACCCTCCTTAGAGCTGACAGCGATTGTCTACGTCTGCAGTGACCAACCAAAACATAATTTCAAAGCTTCTCAGGCTTCCCCTGAGTTTTAGTGCCGCATGCTCCACCTCCTTCCCAAATCGCTATCACAAATTTATTTTCTCAGAAAGCCCAGCTTCATCGTAAGTCAAAAGCAAAGCAAACAGCGAGTGAGATGTAATGTGTGTAATGATGCACTTGTCGGTGCTGTTAATGGGAATCAGTATTCATGAGGGCACTTGGTCCCATGTGCTAAATAAACTCTAATTAGGAGGATACCGCATGTGTGTTCTGCATGAGAACTGAGATCAGTCAGTCAGTCTGCAAGGAAAACCCACCAGCAGCCTGGAGCTCTTCAGTGGCATTATTGTAAGAAACTGAAGAATCGAAAGACGACATGCCATCAGAACCTGGTTTAAAAACATGTTCAGTCTGTAACATGGTTTTGATTTTTTGACTCAGATTCAGTTCCTCTGAAGTTCACCTGGTGCTAGGGTATGCCAAGCACGTCTCAGATTTTACTTCATTTCATCCTCACCACAATTCTGGGTGGTATATTTGGTCCCACTGTAAAACTTAGAAGACTGAGGTTCAGAGAAATAACTAAACTGATCGCATTAAGTATTAAGTAACTGAACTGGGGTTGGAACCCAAGAATGTCTGACCGCAGGTCACGGCTTCCTGATTTGATAGGATCTATGGGGGTGGGAAGATTGTGTGATACTGTGCTGAACAACCAGAATGAACGGTAAAACTAGACAGCAGCCTCCTGCACACAAGATTCACTGCTAACAGAAGAAAAATACAAGTGCATTTCATTACCAAAAGTAGGGTAATGCTTTATTCATATTGGAGTGCATGGGAAATAAGATAATCCAAATGAGAAAATTGTTCAGGGCAGCGGCCTGTGGCTCAGTGAATAGGGCACCAGCCCCAAGTACTGAGGGTGGTGGGTTCGAACTCGGCCCCAGCCAAACTGCTACAAAAAAATAGCTGAGCATTGTGATGGATTCCTGTGGTCCCCGCTGGTCGGGAGGCTGAGGCAGGAGAATTACTTAAGCCCGAGAGCTAGAGGTTGCTTTGGGTTGTAATGCCACAGCACTCTACCAAGGGCGACAGAGTGAAAAAAAGAAAATTTTTCAGATGAGTACAACTTAAAATAATGCTTTCTTCTAAATATTTTCACTGAAATATTTGCATTATAAGCTATAGTTCTCCGCCCTGTAAAATAAAGTATACTGAATATCATTTACCTTTAGGTGGGGGATTATCACTGCAAACACAAATTTTTATACTGTGCCATGGGAGAATGATTCTCAAGGGCTACCGAAGCTATCAAAGTACGTTCAGCCTATATTATGAGACCAAGAGCCTATATTAAGACAGGTTTTCCTGTTAAAAAGTAACAACTAAAGAGAAGGCTTTCTTTTACTAATATGATTTAGCATTCAGAGAGGTTAGCCAATGCAAAAAAGCAAGAAATTATTATTGAAAAAATGGAAATTATAGTTATTTGCTAAAGAAATCACTACCACCATTTCAACCTATATTAAGAGACCACAGACCCATGTTTGCTAAGTCTTTCTGTCTAAGTAGTTTTACCTTATTTTTTTTTTCTGTCAGCTATTGCCTACTGATAACAGTGGAAGTTGTTTCCCCCACATCCAATCCATTCCTTCTAGTTTAAACAAGCTTTTCAGAACTGTATCTAAAATAAGAGGAATAAGATAAGAATGTCTGCCAGCCTCTTAAATCTATAAAATAGTATTTGAGGGCTCAGAGCAGTGGCTCATTCCTATAATCCTAGCACTTTGGGAGGCTAAGGTGGGTGGATTGCCTGAGCTCATAGGTTTGAGACTAGCCTGAGCCACAGAGAAACCTTGTCTCTAAAAATAGCTGGGCGTTGTGGTGAGCACCTGTACTCCCAGCTACTCGGGAGGCTGAGGCAAGAGAATCACTTGAAAAAAAAAAAAAAAAAAAAGAATCACTTGAGCCCAAGAGTTTGAGGTTGATGTAAGCTATGGCTCCACAGCTATGGCTCTCTGTATCAAAAGAGAGACTCTGTATAAAAAAAAAAAATACATATACATATATATGTAGTATTTGATATTTTAAGGGATCTAATATTACAGTTTGATGCAACTATACATCAATGAACAATATCTATTCTATAAATAGATACTGCCACGTTAATCTTAAATGGCATTCAACATCAAGCTTAATGGTGAAAGACAGGTTTTCCTGTTCAAAAGTAACAACTAAAGAGAAGGCTTTCTTCTACTACTATTATTTAGCATTCAGAGAGGTTAGCCAATGCAAAAAAGCAAGAAATAATTATTGAAAAAAATGGAAATTATAGTTATTTGCTAAAGAAATCACTATGCAAAAAGCCCTAAACACATAACTAAAAATTCTTAAAAGTAAAAAGATTGGTTTTTAAGCCAATAAAGTGGTTAATAGATACGTGTGATGAAAGCTATAGCTTTTTAAGTATATAAATACTGTAATAACCAATTCAAAAATGTAGTGGGAAAAAAGTTACTCACAGGACCAATAAAAATATATGATTAAGCAGTCAAAATATACAAAATCTTACTGAAAAATCAAAAAGATAAAGCTATATTCTGATCCATTAATAATACAATTCTTTTCATATTTGTTCATAGTTGAATATAATTTCTATCAAAGCCTAGTTTTCTGATGATTCTAATAATTTCTAGTGATTCTGATAAACATTTATTAAAACAGGTAAAAATACAAATTTTTAAAACAAGAATAAGGAAACATTTTATCCAATATCAAATTTTACTGAAATTAAATATGGTCTAGTTCTTATATATGCATAGAAAAACAGATTAATGAAGCAAATATTATAGAAAATCCCCAAACAGATAACATATGCATAATATATACGAAGAAGATGGTATTTTAAAACATAAATCTTAAAGTCAGGCAGCTTGCATTTAAATTTCAAACTTCACCACCTACAAATTGTGTATACTTAAGCTTTCTGAACACTGATTTCTCCCATCTGTAAAATGGTGATAATATTGACAGTATTATAATGTATATAAAGCATTATCTGGCTACTGGGATAAATCCCATTAAAAAGTGGGCAAGGGAGGGCAGCGCCTGTGGCTCAGAGGAGTAGGACGCAGGCCCCATATGCTGGAGGTGGCGGTTTCAAACCCCGCCCCGCCCAAAAACTGCAAAAAAAAAAAAAGTGGGCAAGGGACATGAATAGACATTTCACAAAAATAGACATACAAATGGCCATATATGTAAAACAAAAGCTGAAAATCACTACTAATTGGGGAAATGCAAATCAAAATCACAACGAGATATAATCTGACCTCAGTCAGAATGGCTATTACTAAAAAGACGACAAACAACAGATATGGCAAGAATGTAGAGAAAAGGAAACTCTCACACACCACTGAGGACAAGGTGAACTAGGATACGGACTCCAGAGAATGGTATGGAGAACTCTCAAAAGAACTTAGAATAAAATTGCCATTTGATCCAGCAATCCTACAACAGCACAGCTACCCAAAGGAAAAGAATCAATATACTAAAGGGATTCGTGCTCTCACGGCATGTTGCAGCACTAGTTACAATAGCAAAAGATATGGAATCAGCCTAAACATCCGCCAATGGATAAAGACTACGTGGTACATATGAAGTGGAAAGAAGTATGGAGAATTCTCAAACAACAAGTGGACCTTCCGTTTGATCCCACAATCCCATTACTACCCAAGAAGAAAATCATTTTGCCACAAGGACATTTGCACTAGAATATTTATTGCAACTCAATTCACAAATGCCAAAGTGTGGAATCAACCCAAGTGCCCATCAACCCATGAATGGATTAACAAACTGTGGTATATGTACACATGGGGTACTATTCAACCATGAAAATATGGTGACTTTGCATCTTTTGTATTATCTTTTGTATGCTTAGTGAAGTATCACAAGAATGGGAAAAAAGTATCCAATGTAGTCAATACTAATATGAGACCAATCTATAAACAACTAGAAGCCCATACAAAAGAAAAACACAAGTATGGTCTAGCAAGGGGGCCAGAAGGGTACGAGTGGGAGGAGGGAGGAGAGAGGGTGGTTGGAGGGATCGCACCCAATGTGCACAATGTGGGTGAAGGCTGGACTACAATTTGAACTTTACCTTGAAATGAAAACAATGTAACCTAAACATTTGTACCCTCAGATCAATCTGAAATTTTTTAAAAAAAGAATGAGTGGTACATATACACAATAGAATACTATTCAGCCATAAAAATGAGGTCATTATCGTAATAAGCCAGGTACAAAAGTCAAATACCAGCCACGTGTTACATGTTCCCACTTATATGTGGAAGACAAAACATAGGTCACGTAAAGGTGGAGAGTGGAAAGCTAGATTACAGGGACTGGGAAGGGTGCATGGGGAAGGGGGAAGGGATGAGGAGAGGTGGGTTAAAGGTACAAACATACAATAATATAAAAGGAATAAACTCAGTGTTTGATAGCAGAGCAGGATGAGGTGTACTTAATAGGACATATTATACTTGGGCAATAGAGACCCTAAATCTGTTGTCTTAATCACTATGTGCTATATACGTATAACAAAATCGCCCGCCTCTAATCCTGGCACTCTGGGAGGCCGAGGTGGGTGGATTGGTCTGAGCTTCAAGACCAGCCTGAGCCAGAGAGAGACCCTGTCTCTAAAAATAATAGCCAGCATTGTGGTGGGCACCTGTAGTCCCAGCTCCTGGGGAGGCTAAGGCAAGAGGATTGCTTGAGCCCAAGAATTTGAGGTTGCTGTGAGTTGTGACGTCACCGCACTCCACCAAGTGTGACAAAATAAGACTTTGTCTCAAAAAAAAATTAACATGTAACCCATAAATTTCTATAAGTAAATTTTAAAAACAAACTAACAAAAACCAAATGGATGTATGAGTCTGAGTGAAAATGTCAGTTAAGTGGTCAGATGTGCAACCCTGAGTTCAGGGGGAGTCCAGACCTGGAGAGTCAAGTGTAAGTGACCGTCAGGTGACCAAGCCGTGGAACTCTATGAGATAAAGAGATCAGATGTCTCAGGAAGAGATAAAAACGCAAAGAAGCTGAGGCACGAGCTCCTGACCCCAACATTAGCCTCCCAATCATTTTTCCTGCCTCTCATTTCAACCCTTCCACATCATCTTAGCCATTTTCTAGATCTATAACCACAGATGCGTCGTTTTAACACTTTGTGGCTCATTTTTCTCATCTGTAAAACAAAGAAAAGAATCTCATGTGAAGAGGATATCAGTCAATAATGTACATAAGGAGTTCAAAGCCATGCCTGACACGGGGATGTGGGAAGTGCTAAACACCTGCTTACTATTACTGTCATGATTAATATTCAAGTTTCTCGCAGCTTGCAAAGTGTAAATTACAAGGGACGGTCTGTAAATTTGTGCATGAAAATATCCATTATTTCCTGTGTTGTGTGTATGTGGAAAGTGTGTGTGTTTTAGAGAAGGACAGGGAACGCTATGCAGTAGAATACAAGCCACGTGTGTAATTTTAAATATTCTAGTACCAACGTTAAAAAAGTAGAAAGCAACAAGTGAAATTAACTTTAGCAATAGATTTTATTTAAGAAAATATATATGAAATATTACTTAACACATCAGTATAAAAATTATTAGCGAGATATTTTACATAATTTTTTTTTACTAAGTCTGCAAACTTTAGCATATAATCTATACTTATAGCAATCTCTCTTTTGGAAAGGCCCCAATTTAAGTGTTCTGGAGGCTACTTGTGGCAAGAGACTATCGTTTTGGGCAGCACAGCTCAAGATAAATGGGGAGGTCAAAAGCCTGACCCATGACATGTCTACAGAAGACGGACAGAAAGAAATATTGAAGAAATGTAGCAAACTTGATTAAAGATAGAAGAGAAGGAAATTTTCTGCAAGGGAAAGATAACTATAGTTTTCTTTCCCATGATAAAATTTGTATTTTATCATTCCCCTGTCCAACAGAATTCTGATTCATGATCTGCAGGAAGAGATTGAGAAACAGTTTGATGTTAAAGAAGATAATCCAGGCAGACGCAGCTATGCAAAATATAACAACTGGGAACAGGTAAAGCATAAAATCCCTGTTCTTTGAAAACAAAGTTACCCTCAATATTTATTGTCATTTTTTTTTCCTTTCATTCCAATTTCTCAAAATTGCTTTCTTCTTAAGATTGTGGCTTGGACCGAAAAAATGGTGAATAAGAACCCGGAAATGGTCTGTCGTATTAAAATCGGATCTACTGCTGAAGATAATCCACTGTATGTTCTCAAGGTAACAATAATCTAATAACCACTGATTTTATGATTGTTGAAAAATATGAAGTTAAAAGTTATGTTGTGACGCGACTGAACTAATTTTGAGACAATAAAAAGTACTATTGCATCAAAGAGTAATTAAGCTCTAGACATCCATTCAAGAACAAAAGTGAAAGGTGGTCTGTGGCAGAAGCAAGAAAGAGTCTAAATAAATATTTGTCAAAGATGGCACCATGGAAAAACCCAGAAAAACAGCTCATCCTGCAGCACGTTTGGCATTTCAACCTCATACTGATGGAAAGAGGAGTTGGGGGGACAGGGCAGATGAAGAGAACTTGACTTAAGGAGACAAACACACAGTAACATAGAAGGGAGAAATTCAGTGTTTGATAGGAGAGGAGGAATATTATACAGGCACTTAACTGAAATATATTGTACCCAGGTGATGGACGCCTAAATATCCTGTCTTGATCACTCTGTATTATAAACATGAAACAAAATTTCACATGTACCCCATAAATTTCCTTCTATGACAGAGCTAAAAATTGCCATTCAGCAGCTGCTGGAGTTTTGTGCTTCCAGAGAGACTCCTCCCTCGAGTAGCCCCTTAACTACTGGGAAGCCCATCCTGACCCTCACCCCTCATCCTTTCATTGTCTAGAACCCCCTAAAACAAATCTAAGCCCTCTTCAAGATAATAACCCTTCAAAAATATCCTATACTATTCCCCTACCCAATCCAAATACAACACAAACTCTCCACTCCAGGCTAAACACCCCCAGTTTCTGAAACCAGATAAATAAGAGGAAATAGCAGAAACAGAAGTGACTTGATAAATTATTTCTCAGAATATAGAACATCAGTGATAAATAAGAAAAGAAAATGATGGTGATTTTTTTTAAAATCCTAAATGCTGCCCTGACACTAGGAGGAAATTTTGAAAAAATGTTATGTAATAGGTTATGAATTATGTGTAGACATTTAAGAATGTGTGCCATGGTGCTCCCTGAGAACAATACGTGCATGTAAACGTTTCCACTCCACAATAGATGGGGCCAAGAATTGCTTTGAGAACGAGTTATTGGTCCACAAGGGATCAGTGTGTGACTTCCTACAAAATGATATCTCGAGTTTATTTTTAAATAGATTGGGAAAGAAGATGAAAGAAGAAAGTCTATTTTTATGGATTGTGGCATTCATGCACGAGAATGGATCTCCCCAGCATTCTGCCAGTGGTTTGTCTACCAGGTAAGGGAATCAGAACGCTGGCACCATGCTCACTGCACGGTCACCTGACTCGCCAGCAGTTCGCTGAGCAGAGACATCCCTTTTCCACCGCACAGTTCCACTTAACTGGAAGAGCGCGCATTTCAGGGAAGAAATGATCTGGATGCTACTCAACATTGCAGTTTTTATAAAGTTGACACCTTCCCTTCAAATTTCTTAAACTCCTACTGTGAGTTTATGAAACTAAAAGGAAAAAAAAAAACGTTTTTTGGCTATCATATGAAAATTCTTCCTAGTCAAGGATGGAAAAGTTGAAAGTACCTTCATATTACAACCTACAAATCTGACCTTTCTTCAATGAACTCAAAACATAGATCTTTCATTCCTTTTTAGATATTTCAATGGCCATGCATGTGTGTGAAATTTTTTTACCAAATTTCCTTTCCAACTGAAAAATAAGTCAGTTTTTTTAAAGGTAATTCCAGTTATATATTTGTTATGCCTCTCACGCTGTTGCTACTGTATTCTCACTCCTAATGTCTTTTTCACTTTCTCTCTCTGCCAGCTTTTGCACATAACACACTGATGGAATTTGCATGACAGTGGTTTTTTGGGCATAGATATTTCCATTAGGAAAGAACCTACCAGTAGAACTAAATTACCCCTAAAGTTGTTTCCAATCCTTCCAGATGAGCACTAAGAGTTCCCCTTACTCAACCCATAAGGGGCCACATATCTTGGAAGTACAAAAAATTCTCCTGGCTCCAGTACAGATATACCTGGAAGGGATCATCCAAGAGTGGGGACAAAGATATTAGATAAACACAGCAAGGCCAAATAATTAGGGAAAGTTCACTCAGATATGTGAAAAACGTTGATTGGTCAATCTCTAAATTCTTGAATATTTTATTAATAGATATATTCTTCTTTAATCCTGTTTATAACTGTTTTTCCACTCCTCTCCAATATTTCCATATTCCTGTGCTTACAGACTCAGACTATATTTATACAAAGGATGTGAGGGGAAGAATCCATTCAAAGGAAAGGATCCATTTAAAATAAGTTGCACTAAAAAATAAAAATAAAAAGCAAGTTGTACTTCCCACTTGGCCTCTATTCTTCCTGTGAAACATATCTCCCATGCCACATTTGGAATGCTATAAATTCTGATAATTAGATGATTCTTTAAGAAATGTTCGTTTCGATTTTTAGTAAAGATGGGGTCTCACTCTTGAGGCAAGAAGATTACTTGAGCCCAGAAGTTTGAGGTTGCTGTGAGCAATGATGCCATAGCACTCTACCCAGGGCAACAGAGTTGAGATTCTATCTCAAAAAAAAACAAAAACAAAAAACCAGTTCATTTTAGTTAATGTCACTAGTCTGAATAAGTGATACTTTATTCTTATGACCCATAGGATCATATATTTTTGCCCATTTTAGAAAAAAGGTTTGAAATTATGCATCCTTTATTACAACTATAACCACAGTTCTCCACATGGTAGCTAAACTTCATATCGAATGCTTGATTTTTTTCCTACCGCTACAGGCAACCAAAAGTTACGGAAAAAACAAAATTATGACCAAACTCTTGGATAGAATGAATTTTTATGTTCTTCCTGTGTTCAACGTTGATGGATATATTTGGTCATGGACAAAGGTATTGTTCTGTACTCTGATTTAGATGACATAATATTTACTGGTTTTAATACACACTTATTATTATGCATTAAGTTTAAGGTTTGCATAACTAGTTAATTTCAATTTAGAAAAGCATATTTTGGCTCAGTGCCTGTAACTTAAGCGGCTTAGGGCACCAGCCACATACACCAGAGCTGGCAAGTTCAAATCCAGTCCGGGCCCGCCAAACAACAATGACAACTACAACCAAAAAATAGTCAGGTGTTGTGGCAGGTGCCTATAGTCCCAGCTACTTGGGAGGCTGAGGCAAGAGAATCGCTTAAGCCCAAGAGTTTGAGTTTGCTGTGAGCAGTGACGCCACAGCACTCTATCTAGGGCAACACCTTGAGACTCTTTCTTAAAAAAAAAAAAAAAGCATTTTTTTTTAAAATCTCAATTTCAGACTAAGTGAAGTATGATTTCCTGGTTACATAGGTGTCTTTGAAATAATATGAAGTTTTGCTGTTGAAGCTAGGTATGTGGAAAACTGAAAGAAAGCAGTAATTATTAAGAAAATGTATGATTATGTGATATGGCATATTCTAGCTAAGAATGAAAGTCATCTAAAACCATCAATGAACATTAATTTCAAGACGAAAGTCATTGTATTCCATCAGTTTGGAACAGGATTTAAGATATAATCATCATTTCAAAAATAACTAAAAGAGAGACACAGATATCTATTTGTCTTTTGACAGGCACTTTTATAGTCCTGCTGTTGCTAAATAAAATTTATACTGAACCTTCAGGCAGACACTATCTCATCAAGTTCTTTCCGGAAAATTATGCTCCAATAGTCACAATTTGACCTGCACTATATCTGAATCTATAAATGGTGAAAGATGTAATGAAGTTATCACTTAAATTATAATTTCAAAATATTATTGATCATTTTCTAATACTGTGAACAAGTCAACAATTTTTAAAACTAACTGCATTATTTCATCAAGCCCTAGGAATATTAATATTCACATATTAAAAACAATATTTCTGAAAATATTACATATTATAAGAAAACAATATTTTCCCCTTATAATAAAGGGCCTCAAGTTAACTAGATACATTTCAAATAACTCTGTAGACACCTGCAGAGAGAATTAGAAATGAACAAATCGAAAAATGCAAAGTAATCTTGTGTAAACACTTGTATCATTCAATCCGGCAGAACCGCATGTGGAGAAAAAATCGTTCCAAGAACCAAAACTCCAAATGCATTGGCACCGACCTCAACAGGAATTTTAATGCTTCCTGGGACTGTAAGTAGCAGACTTAGTCTCCAAGAAAATTGCTATAAAGAGTATTTAGATACCAAACTTGGCTAAACTGCCTGTTTCAGTGAAAATAGGCATTCCTTGAGTGACTGTTAATTTTCTTATCTATAAAATGGGAGATAATAATCACCACTGTTGAAGAATCATAAACGTTTTGCTGTGTGGAAGGAAATGGAGAGAAAGGAGTTGCGTATCAAGCCATCTCTTACTTGTTAAAAATCAGGCCCAATTCAGAGCTATAAAACTTCAGATGGTCTGACAAGAGGCCTCAGGTCACTCCTCCCTCCTTCTCCTTGTCCTGCTCCTGGTCTGATAAAAACTGAGAAGTATCAGTGGCTAAAACTCCAGATGTGTAGCAAAAATAAATACCTGGCACAAGAAAGTGAAAAAGTTTGACGGAAATACAATGCTAAGCAGAGGCCTGCTCTGTCTGATGATGCTTTAGTAGCTACACAACTATAATGTTATCATTACAAACATTCAAGGACAAATTACCACTGTCCCAGTTCATTAGTCTGCCTAATTTTGTCGGAAATTTCACCTCAGTCTTTAACTCCATTCTGCCATACTGTTATGATCATAACAGCTGTTTTCCCTAATTAAGCACTTCTTGCTAAAACTGAAGAAACCCAGCCTCGGAGAAGGTAATTTACACCAGGCCCTAGTGAGTTAGAGCTGGGGTTGAATTGGACCTGGGGTCTATCTGCCTTCCAGCCTGGCTACTGCTAGTGTTTTCAGAGTGTGGCCTGGGGAAATAAACAAAGCTAAGATTATTCTAGTGGGCTAAGTCCTTTACAACCAGACAAGTGAGTACATAGTTAATCTGTAGTGACTATGACACAAGACAGCAAGGCCGCCCTGTAAACAAGCGAGGCCTAAATGTTTAAAACATTTTGCAAGCCCACTTCAGCAGAGACAGGAGCTGGACAGAAGCAGAACAGACTTGGATCTCATCCACCTGTGTCTTCCGCAGCATTTGCTCATCCACCTGTGTCTTCCGCCTGTGTCTTCTGCAGCCTTTGCTCAAGCCAGTGACCCATGTGATGAAACCTACAGGGGCAAAGCACCAGAGTCTGAGAAGGAGACAAAAGCTGTCGCTGACTTCATTCGAAGCCACCTGAAATCAATCAAGGCTTACATCACCTTCCACTCTTACTCCCAGGTGCTACTGTTTCCCTATGGATATACATCAAAACTACCCCCCAACTATGAGGACTTGGTATGTAGAAAAATGTCTGGGGTTTATACTTCGACATCACCATTGACTTTTAATCTGTTCTTCATTAACTTGGGTTATGTTGAAAGAACTTAACATTTTATTTATTTATTTATTTATTTGAGATAGAGCCTCAACCTGTCACCCTGAATAGAGTGCCATGGCATCACAGCTCATAGCAACCTCCAATTCCTGGGCTCAAGCAATTCTCCTGTCTCTGCCTCCCAAGTAGCTGGGACTACAGGCGCCCGCCACAACGCCCGGCAATTTTTGGGTTGCAACCGTCATTGTTGTTTGGCGGGCCCGGGCTGGATTCGAACCTGCCAGCTCAGGTGTACGTGGCTGGCGCCTTAGCCCACTGAGCCACAGGCGCCGAGCCAGAACTTAACATTTTAATACCAAAGGGAAGAAATAATGAAGAGAGTTCAAATCATTATCTTTAGATTCATTTTTAATTTGATAAAATTATATAGAAAATAAAATCTTTCAATGTGATTCTTAAAAAAAAAAAAAGAGTAGGAAGAAATGTCTAGAGCATCAATGTGGAATTCTACTACCAGCTTGTTGTGGAATTTAACATATACCGTGAGTCTCCAACCACACACAACACAGCCTAACGGAACAGCAAAGACATCTGCTAGTCCTGTCCACCAGACATCAAATTTAAGGAGATCCATTGTATTTTTTTCCTCTGAATCAACTTGGAAATTATATTAACTATTTCATGATCCAAAGAAACAACATAATAAATATTTGTGAAGCTTCCTCACCAAGAATACACTGTCTTTCTAAAACCACGATCCATTAAACACTATTTTCCTTCGTATGCAAACTGATTTGATCACGTGAGCTCTGGGGAGAAAAAAAAAAAACAACCCTGCATATGGGTTCCAATGAATCACAAGAATGGACAGCGTAAATGAATGGATAGAGAGATAAACATTTTATATTGCTATAGAAGAAAGCAAATGAAGTTCAATAGCCTAGATCCACAGAATTGTCAAATATAGCACATCCAATAAAAGCTGTGGTTGAAATGCTGCCCTGTTAAAATTAAAAAAAAAAAAAATTTTAAGGGGTCATAATTTTCATTTTTACCTCAGTCAATTACAGTCAGCACAACATTTAATTTAGTAGAAGCAAACATTTGAAGCAGTCATTAAAGTCACCTTTCTATATACAACAAAGAAAATACATATAAGCAATGGGTGACCCATTGAGTCATTTATTAGCCAATCTAGCTGAGAATCTGAACCCATGGGTTCCATCAATTTATGCAAAGTTACAACAGCACAATTTCAATCCACTCTTAGGAAAATGATATTATGGCTAAAAAATACATTTATACACACAAAAAACTCGCTTTGAGTAAAATCAGAGTTCTTATACAGCAACTAAATTAAGAAAAAAATACTTCTTGGTCATATGCATTTATTACAGGCTTTTAAAAAAATCTTCCTTTGGAGTTCAAATACGTTATGACTATATTCCATTTAAGTTCATTTGACAATCATTCTTACTGTTAAAACCGTAACATGTTTTAAAGGTCACAAAATGCCACTCTGGAAGAGAAACCCTAATTTAATAACTATTTTAAAGAGGAGTCAACCCCTTGACTCCTTGGCATCCTGAACTTAGATGAGTGGAGAGAAAGTCTGGGGGCAACATCAGACCTATCAAAGACCAAGGAACAAGGAACATGGTCTGAGAAACTGCAGAAATTAGCAGAAGAGCCAAATATCTGAAGTCATAGGCAAACTCTGAGAGGAATAAAGAGAGAGAGGTGGGGGAGAGAAGAGAGAAAAGAAAGAGTAGAAATACAAAGTCAGATATGGCATTATGATATGTAATTAATTGCATGGTTAAGAGTCCTCACAATTACAACATGTAATACTGAAGAATGTTTTCTCGTTTAACCATTTATTTAATTTTGATCTTCAAATGCCAAGTAACTAATAAAATTGATTTTTAAATCCTCATTAAATTAATAGTATTTACACAATTCTATTATTTCCCTCTGACTTTCACCCTCCAGGCCAAAGTTGCAAAGATTGGCACCCATGCTTTGTCAACTCGATATGAAACCCACTATAACTATGGCCCAATAAAATCAACAATGTGTAAGTTTTTCCTAAGAGTTATTATGTCTTTTCTCTCTAATTACCTCTTATAAATATTAAAGAAAATTATAGAATTTATAAATTAGGGTTAGCATACCACTACCCCACAAGGTTTTATGCTTATAGGAACTATTATTATAACAAGAATTAGTTGGAGCATGAGTCAACACTTTTTTTTTAACCATCTAACTTTAATTGGACTCCTTACTGGGCCTTATCTTTATATGAGTCTAGTCTTTTCTTAGCTCCTAGTGGGAAAACAGGTAGACTATCAGTTTTAGTCTTGCCCTCCTCACTCACTTCTGATTATACTCAACTGAAAGCTATATGGTGGACTAAGAAAGGGGATCACAAGTTTCTAGTTTTGCCACTTTTGTTTTATATTCACTGTGTTTTACTCTTCACTATTTTTAGACTATTGTCTTTGTGTGTTTCTGAATTACTGACTTCTTGGCCTGGATTTATTTTTTTAGTCTTTTATTCTACATACATGGGATCAGTAAATTCTTTCTGTGTTAAGCAGTTTCAGCTTTTCTGGAGGTATTGGCCTCTGATGCAGAATAAAATCTCATTCATAAAAGCAGGGGCATAGCAGTGACTTACCAGACTGCACAGGATCCACTAAAACATGTCTACAACTTTTTGATTATTTTTTACAAGGTAGTCACTGTACTTAGCCCTTGATTTTCACAATCTCAGTCCTAACAATCCCATGAGATGAACAGTACTGCTTCTCACTTACTAGTAACTGGCAAAAGTGGGGCTCAATTCTCTTCCCAAAGTGGTGACCCTGCCCTGGTTCTGGCTTTCACTTCACAAATAGCTTCTCACTGATCTCTGCTCTTTTCAATCCAGATTAAACGTGTTAAATTGACCTAGTACCTCCCACAGAAAATCAAAACACCTGACCCTGATTCACACGTTTTCTCATCTTGACCCACAGACTCTCATTATTTCCTTTGCACCAGTCCACCTGGATCTCACTGGGCCTTAAAAAATGTCTCCATGCTTTTCCATGTGTGTAATTTACTGGCCACAAATGCCTTTTTTGCTCGCCACCTTGCAGACTGCTATCCTTTCATCAAGGCTGTCCTCAAATGGCACTGTCAGGAATGGCTTAGAATTCCCTGGATCTTGTTTCCCAGAACCAAAGAGTGGGGTCTGGTAGCAAGTCCCTGACAGATCAAACACAGATGCACTCAGATGGGTCACACAAGCGGTCTCTGTTGCACAGACAGAAAACGAAGCGAAAGTGCATCTAAAAGGAAGGATGGGTCTATCTCCGTGTATGGAGAAGACTCAGGGGGTTTAACTCATTTCTACTCTTACGTCTGGGGCTAATGAATACACTGGGTAGTAGGAGGAATAGTCTTTATTTTCTTAGAAAAGGGTGGGGATTTCTTAGAATTTAGGGCCCTCTCCATCTCTATCTAGCCTTACAAGGCCATTTCCAGGGGTGGCCAAGGCACTTGTAAACTGTCATGGCACTGGCGGGTGTGATTTTTACTGTGCTAATGAGGCTAAGTGCGACAAAAGGTTGGCTTGGGTTGTGAGGTCCCAGTTCTGCACATGCTCCAACCCTGGAAAAGCCCCCAGTCTCAAGTTCCCAGCCATGGTGTTAAGTGCTAGACATCTGTGGATGTGCCTTGTCCTCCTCAAGTTCACTTCCCTTCTGTGAGCCTGCACCAGCTTCCTCTCCCTAACACCACCTCCGTCGTGAGGGTGGTATTTAAACTGGCGCTGTTCGTGAAATGTCATCCTCCTCCCCAAGAATATTCCTTTTTTTCTTTAAATCTTCATAATAGATTATACCCTTCCTATGGTATTTAGTATATTTTTCTCGGTCTCTATATATTAGCACCTTGACTTTCCTCCTGTAAGTCGTAAGTTCTTGAAGACTTCAATAGTGTCTTTTTCATTTTGTACTTTGTACACTCCACCCTCTCCGGTGCCAAGCAAAGATAATGCTAAAGATTTGAAAAATGTTTGTTGACTAATTTGACAGCAAACCCTGTCTCTTTTCACCAAAATTGTTCTTATCTTTCTTTCTTCCTCGCAGCATTAAATTCTTATCTTTCGAATCAAAAGTGTTACCACTTAAACTCGTTACTTGTCCTAAAACATAAATGATTTATGTACAAAAACAATCTTTTTTCTTATGCAAAGCAAACTATGTATACATCAATGCAGTTATGGTGTCTATATCTATACTAATATATTTATATAACCTCTAGACGTGTGCATACATACACAGTCCTGTGTGCATATAACCTCTAGGTATATGTTTACATCTCCAAATTTTTTACCAAATAATATGTAAAATTTTATCAAAATTGACATAGAAAATTTGGATGAAGGGTTAAATATGTCTTCACAATAACTGATTCAAGTTTTATACATAGTGGGCTTTAAACTGTAAAACAGTTTACCATAGCAACATGAATAACAAAAGACCTAAACTACTAGACAGAATAGACTTTTGTATGCTTTTATGTATAGTTTTCCTTGGTGGTTTTCAATTATAACTTACTCCTCAGTTGGGAGTTGTTCAAGTTGCTTGCAGTAGCTCCCAACACCTTCATCAACAACAATGTGGGCCTAGGAAATAAATTCAATTTACTACTGACCCAACTGTCAGGGCCAGGGACTGGCCAGGTCTCAGGCCCGTCTTAACTAGGTTCCGGGCACGGACCCACTAAGCTACCTTGCTCAGGAATGATTTCCCTTAGGTGCCTGAGGGCTATCTACTTTAGCTGCTAGAAGAGGGAGAAAGAGAGTCTTTGAGAGAGTAAAGCAGTCTTAGGAGAATAGATAAATCTTGGTCTTTAATAGAGCTTGTTAATCTTCAGTGCTGGTGTTCTGCAGGCAGGAAAGGAGACAGAGTCAGAGTAAGCGGGCCGTGATAGAATACACATGCTCCCCACTGCCATCTCCAGCCTAATATAAGGTTGATCTCATACCTCTCAACACCACAGGTATAGAGACTGCCAATTCACCACTGCTTTCATCTCACAATCTCTCATGCTTGTTAGGAGAGCTAAATCCCTCTCTATGCCCTTTCCACCAAGGTGTTCCATTATTGAGCTATACAGGTCTTTCTTATAACTCTCACTCCTCCTGGCCAGAGGCTATATAGGCTGCTACACCAAACAAAAATGTATAGTTTTTAATGCAGCTAACGTTTAAAATGTGTTGTAGATTCAAAAGTCATAATTATGTTTTACTGTCTATTTTGTGCTATTCAGACTACTACTGTCATTCATTACTGCACAGCATTTTTTATTGCTAATTTTACTTTTACACTAGCAATTTCCATTTTAAGAAAAAAATTAGCATTTGTCTCTAATTAAATATTTACTGCTTATGTTTTGCAGACCGGACATCAGGTTCTTCTTTAGACTGGGCTTACGACCTGGGCATCAAACACACATTTGCCTTTGAGCTCCGAGATAAAGGCAAATTTGGTTTTCTCCTTCCAGAATCTCAGATAAAACCAACCTGTAAAGAGACTATGCTTGCTGTCAAATTTATTGCTAAGTATATCCTCAAGAATGCTTCCTAGAGGATTGCCCTCTATTTGGAATAAGCCAATTAATCCTTTTTTCATGTGTGCCTTTTACTAGAAGGTCAATCTTTAATTACCCCTAGATGAGGTTGCCTCATTCCCTAAATAGGGTCTCCTCAGGCTCGCTTAAGGCTCATGTTATTGCTCTTTGCTTTTATTTACTCTGAGTAGTTCCTTAACAAAGTAGCTTTAAGCAAAACTTTTTAACTACTTTTCTTTGCTCCTAATGAAGTGTTAAACCAGCAGAAAGCATCACTTGGAGTATTTTGCAAGGTGATCTACAGTGAGGCGCAGGAAAGAAATGAAAACCTTCAGTTTCTCTAGACTCTGGTTTTTAGCATGCAGCTACATCATTTCATGTGCTGATATAATAAAAGAATAAAGTGCAACCCAATGCAGTAAAAATGAATCTTTTGTTTCTGATCAACCATTCTCTGCATTTCTCTATAGCATTAATATCCAAAATGAATGTCTCTCATTCAGTCCGTTAATAAGAAAGAATATCTTCAATTTCAAAAACACGATTTGCCATTTTTTTCTCATAAAAGTAGACATGGTTTATATCTTTGAAATAATAAAAAAGATGTCATAACAGGAAGGAAAATAGTTCACACAATGATGAATCTGTGCTGTAAACAACCTATCCAGTTCTCATTACCATAACATACACTAATTCAAAATAGTTTAAACCACCATAATCAATGGAAACTACCTCTCAAAACATCCCTTGGCAGTTACAGGCACAGCCAAGACAGTCTGGTCATCTGTGATCCTTTCTCTTCTAAATGGATAGAAAGCAAGCCTGGAAATGTATGATAAGTTGACAAAAGGCAGTCAGGGTAATTTGTTACTGTTATACTGTTTACATCCTATTGTTCAGCACAGTATTACAAAATACCTTCTTCCCAATACCGATTCTTCTGTGTCTGATCAAGTGACAACAGTGACAGTGTCTACATTCCAGAAATCCAGAGCACAGAGATGCCCACCCCAGGTCTGACCAGCAATTGAACAGCAGAGAGTTCCTCGACTTCCAGTAAACTTTCTTCTCAGAACACTTTGGATACAATTTTCAAGGATCCTGAAAAGTCCTAAGAAACCAATCAATAAGCAATCTGAGACATTCCTCATGAATATTGGGGGCCCATTAAGAAAGGACAACATCAAATCTACAAGAAGATGGTGTTTTTGATATTCATGAAGTAAATAAAAGTTTCCCATGCAAAAGTATCTAGGGAAAGCAAATATAAACTAACAAATATGCTTTACAGGTGGAGAGAGGGAAGTGATAGAATCAAAAAGTAAAGACAAAATAGTAGCTATGAGGTTATATTGTCTCATAAAAAAGTGTAGCATCTACACCTAAACATTTAGCACTCTTACTGAATTCAGAATGTGTGAATGTAAATTAGTTCCATTATGCATGCCGTATGGGAATTATACACTTATTCACAAGTACTTACTCAATGGAGAAAGGACTGAAATGTATTCTAACCCTAATATTCATATAAATATCTCTAATTCCATTGGGACATTAGGTGGTAGGGGTGAGAGAGATAATCTCAATTATTGAATATTGTCTTATGTCTGTCCATTATTTGGTTTGTAATTACACAAAAATTTTACACACCATTTTACATGCATTATTATGCAGTTTGACATTTCTTTTCTCAATCAGAAAAAGATTATTTAAGTGGCTAAAAATCAAACATCCCAACAAGTCTATTGCTCATTCTAACTGAAAGGTTTGTGAGTGACATCCCAAGGTATTTTACTTCAACTTCATATGAATAAATAAATAAAATTAATATGTGACGAAAAATATTTAGTTAAAGTTAAAAAACTAAAACTGCACTTTATTTATGAGACAGTTTTAGAAGTCAGTGCTGTGACTCTTCCCATGCCATTTCTTATTTATCAGTAAAAGGGGTTTATAATCAAGTTACAAATTGTACTATCACTTAACAATATTCTTACTAGTATGTCCTACCAAAAATTCTTCTAAATCATCTCTCTTTTCTAATTTTTTTACTATTAAATTCATTCAAGAGGTATTATTTCATATTTTGAAAATTTGTGGTTTTGTAGCAATGATCTAGTATCTGATATATACATCTCCATTATGTGGGTCATTATAAAAGTTTTGAGATACACAAAAATTAAGAAAAATAAAATTCACATAAATGGAAACCAATGAAGCCCTCCCAATGACACCAATAAGCTTATCAAGTTGAAACTTACATGGATGAATCAGAAAAGATGCTGTCAACTGCACTTCTTGGAAGTAAAATAATGGACCATAACACAGTTTGCCTCAAAACTTTCATAGTGACCCACATATATGAAAAAACTGAAATATCTTGTTAATTTTGTAGAGCTAGTAAGTAAGTTTCTGGTAAGCATTGTGATTTTAGATTGATTTTTCAACATCATGTTTTAGGTACCCTCCCAACATTCTAATTTTGGATACCTTTTTTGACCATGAAAGGCCTCATCAGCCAAATGAACATTAGGCTTATTGACAAGAGTTTCTACTTCTCATTTACCTCCCCAAAACAAACTTAGAGCATGTCACTAAGAACACAATTTCTCTCTGTTCTCATGCTCTTCCCTAACCTCATCATCTGACCAAAAAAA
The DNA here is from genome assembly GCA_963573935.1 of Arctocebus calabarensis. Classification (NCBI taxonomy): domain Eukaryota; kingdom Metazoa; phylum Chordata; class Mammalia; order Primates; family Lorisidae; genus Arctocebus; species Arctocebus calabarensis. The sequence goes on from CAUYON010027393.1 coordinate 23,223, forward strand.
AAAAAAAAAAAAAAAAAAGTTTGAATTATTTTGGTCATTCCAAATGGATGAATGTTGAGCTTTTACGGACATAGGAGAAGGCCAAGGACAGAGAACTCTTCTTGACTTCAGCATGTGGTTCTCAGTACTATAAACTAACCTTTAACCTTTAATATGAAAAGTTTAAATGTGAATTTTTCTAAAAGAAAGTATGCAAGATGAGTCCCCCTCATCTGCAAATAAGTTTTTTAGTATTAAATTAATGCTGAATTTTCCAATGTACAAATAATACAAAGCAGTGGCAGTGAGCAATCTTAGTTAAATACTCACTTATTTGAGAACCTAAAAGAAGCAATGGAGTCTAGAAACTGTGCCTGACCACCTGGACCTTAGACAATGGATGTTCTTTCCTAAAATCTATTCCTTCCTCTTTGTACTTTATATTCTCCTTAGGAATAGGTCTCTCAATTTTGAACTAGACACAGCACCATCCAAATAAAGGTTCTATTCCAAAACTCCTTCTCAAATAAAATCCTAACACTGACTACTTAAATTTTCTCATAAGCAAAATTAACTTTTAGGTTTTTAACTTAATTTTTTTTATTTCAAAGTATTAAGGGGGTAGAAATGCTTTGGTTACATCTATCACTACTGTAATGCTAGTCATGGTGATATGGGTGCCAATCAAACAAATGGTGTTCTTTGCATCCATTAGGTAGGTTTTTGCCTCTCCCCTCTTATTCCTTCCCCGTTTGATTTCCACTAAGTTTTATTCCTCTGTGTACATGTGGGCTCATTGGTTACTTCCAGTTTAATAGTGATTTACAGTGCAGTCCCCATCAAAATACCAGTGGCATATTTCATAGATCTAGAAAATAATTCTACACTTTATTTGAAACAAACAAACAAACAAACAAAAAGAGCCTAAATAGCCCAGGCAAAAAGAAAATATCAATACCAAGCTGTATTGGTTACTATAGCCTTATAGTATAGTTTGAAATCTGGTACTGTGTTGTCTCCAGATAATAATGTTGATTCTACCATCAACCCATGAGTAAGGTCTATTTTTCCATTTGTTTCTCTTACCTGAGATTTCCTTCCTCAGTGTTTCATAGTTTTTGTCTTTCACCTCCTTGGTTAAGTATATTCCTAGGTATTTTATTTACTTTGTTGCTATTAAAAATGGTTTGTCTTTGATTTGACCCTTGCATTGACTATTGTTGATAGATTGAAATGCTACCGATTTATGCACACTGATTTTGTATTCTGAACTTTTGCTGAATTTATTTACCAATTCAAGGACTCTCTTAGTAGGGTTTTCAGTATTTTTTTTTTTTTTTTTTTTTTTGCAGCTTTTGGCCAGGGCTGGGTTTGAACCCACCACTTCCGGCATATGGGGCCAGTGGCCTACTCCTTTGAGCCACAGGCACCACCTGGATCTTTAGGATTTTTTAGATATAAGATCATGCCATCAGTGAAAAATGATAGTTTGACCTCGTCTTTCCAAATTTGTATACCCATTATATCTTTTTCTTCCCTGATTGCGCTGGCTAAGACTTCCAGCATTCTGCTGACTAGAGATGGTAACAGTGCACACCTTTGTTGTGTTCCAGTTCATAAGGAAAATGTTTTCAACTTTTCCTCATTCATCACAATGTTTGCTATGGGTTGTCATACATGATTCTTTGAAAAGATAAATAACACTTATAGACTACTGGCTAGATTAACCAAGAACAGAATAGAAAGGGCTCAAATAAGCTCTGTCAGAAATAAAAATGGAGCCATTACAACAGATACCACAGAAATACAAAATATTATCATGAATACTATGAAAATCTCTATGCACATAAACTAGAAAACATAAAGGAAATAGAAAAATTCCTAGAACCTCCCGAGCCTCAATCAGGAGGAAACAGAACTCCTGAACAAACCAATAATGAAAAACAAAATCAAAGCTATAATAAAAAATCTTCCAGGCCAGGCATGATAACTCACACCTACAATCTTACTACTCTGGGAGGCGGAGGTGGGTGGATTGCTTGAGCTCAGGAGTTTGAGACCAGCATGAGCAAGAGTGAGACTCTGTCTCTACTAAAATTAGAAAAACTAGGCAGGCATTGTGGCAAGCACCTGTAGGCCCAGTTACTTGGGAAGCTGAGGAAGGAAGATTGGTTGAGTCTAAGAGACTGAGGTTGCTCTGAGCTATCATGACACCACGGCACTCTACCCAGGGCAACTTTACCCAGAATGAGACTTGTCTCAAAATGAAAGAGAACCTTCCAACAAAAAATAGCCCTGGACCAGAGGGATTCACAGCCAAATTCTTCCATACCTACATAGAAGAGGCAGTACCCATATCACAGAAATCATTTCATAACATAGAAAAAGCGGGAATTCTCCCCAACTCATTCTATGAAGCCTTGATAACAAAATCAGGAAAGGAAACAAAAAAAAAACCAAAAGACCAATATCCTTTATAAGTATAAATGTAAATATTCTCAATAAAATACTAGCAAACTAAATTCAATGGCACATCATAAAAATAATCCACCATGACCAAATGGTCTTAACCAGAGGAGGCAAGGATGTTTCCACACACATAAATCAATAAATGTGATTCACCACATAAACAGAAGCAGAAACCATATGATCATCTCAATAGATGTAGAAAAAAAATTTGCTAAAATTCAGCACTATCGCATGATAAAAAAAAATCAACAAACTAGATATAGGAGGAACATATCTCAAAATTTTTAACTTTAAAGTAGATATTTTTCTTCATATATTTATTTTCACAGTTCATAGGAAGTCAAAGGCATGCCACTCAGAAACAATTTAATTAGGAATGGTCTTGTTAGGATTTTTATGGTCTTCTTCTGATTAAGAAAAGAAATATCAAACCACTTAATAACTTACATAAAATGACGTGTTAAACTTGGGTCTTTTATAAACTAAGTAATGAAGGGACATAAGACAACATTTAACAATTGGACTGGGCTCAGCGCCTGTGGCTCAACAGGCTAAGGCACCAGCCACGTACACCTGAGCTGGCGGGTTCGAATCCAGCCCGGGCCCGCCAAACAACAAAGATGGCTGTAACCAAAAAATGGCCGTTGTGGCGGGCACCTGTAGTCCCAGCTACTTGGGAGGTGGAGGCAAGAGACTCGCTTGAGCCCAGGAATTGGAGGTTGCTGTTAGCTGTGATGTCACCGTACTCTATCCAGGGTGACAGCTTGAGGCTCTGTCTCAAGAAAAACAAACAAACAATTGGACTGTTTCCGCCTATGAGCTGTAAGAGGAAGCATCATATGGCAAAGTCAAGGATACTGATTTCAAAGACCTCTGGAACATTTTGTCTCTTCTTCATGCCTTTCTCCTTTTTGGCTGCAATGCAATGTAATGTGATGGCTAATTCTGAGCAATCATCTTGGGCCATAAGATGATCTTGAAAACCAAAGCAAAGAAAATGATAGAAGGAGCCTGGACCCCTTAAGACTAATTGCTAAGTCATAGAAGCCCAAGTGCCCATCGAACCATGAATGGATTAATAAGTTGTGGCATATGTACACCATGGAATATTATGCAGCCTTAGAAAAGATGGAGACTTTACCTCTTTCATGTTTACTTGGATGGAGCTGGAACATATTCTTCTTAGCAAAGTATCTCAAGAATAGGAAGAAAAAGTATCCAATGTACTCAGCCCTACTATGAAACCAATTTAGAGCTTTCATATGAAAGCTATAACCCAATTATAGCCCAAGAAGAAGGGAAATGGGAAAGGGAGGGGAAAGGGGGGTGGGGGAGGATTGAGGGAGGGAGGGTAATTGGTGGGACCACACCTACGGTGTATCTTACAAGGGTGCATGTGAAATTTACTAGGTGTAGAATATAAATGTCTTAACATAATAACTATGAAAATGCCATGAAGGCTGTTAACCAGTCTCATGAAAATATTTCAGATTGTATATAAAACCAGCACATTGTACCCCATGGTTGCATTAATGTACACAGCTATGATTTAATTTAAAAGAATTAAAAAAAAAAAAAGACTTCACAATGGAGGGATGCTAATCAAGGCTTGGACCACCAACCTTAAGACTAAAATGTGGAAAAGCAAAAAAAGTAGCTCCTTATTTAAGCTACTGTTGATTTGGATCATTCTTCTTTCCAATCAAAGTTAAGTCCACCTAATGCAGCAAACCAGGAACAGCTGTTCCAGGCGTGTCGCAGGTGAAAATCCTTGGAGGGTGCTGTGGTGTTAAGCAAAAACAAACTTTCACCCTTTCCTGTCCTGCTTATCTCCTAGAGTTTGGTTTGTATTTCAAATAATAGCTGCTCACCAAGTCAACCAACTAATTTCCTTTGTGTGTGTGTTTGAAACAATGTACAACACTTGTCTTAAAGGGGGTTGGCTCAAGTGGTTCCTACTTTGGGTGGTACCAAAGTAATCAGTGAAATTGGTGCTCTCAAGTGTAGCCTCCACCAGGGGTCTGCTATGATGGAATGCAAAGCGATGTGCATGTGTGTGCATTTGCCTGCACGCAGAGTTTTCATCAGATACCTACAACATGGGGGTTACTGACCTCAAAAGTTTAAGCACAACTAAATACAAAACAAACAAAAAAAGTTCTTGAAATAGCATTTTCACATATGAAAGTAAAAAGTAATTTCAACTCTGAGGACTTTTTGTTCCTTTGGTTATTTGCTTCCTTTTTGCTGTTGTTTCTTACTACTGATTTCTCCTTTGTTTTTCAATGATCTTCAGAAAAAATATATAAACTATCAACTAGATGACTGGAAAATATAAAACAGTTCCAACGATCTATAACAGGAAAATAAATGATTCCAAAATTTCATGAAGTAATTCTGCAATTTATTTATCAGATCAGGGTCCTTATAAGGTGATATTTTTAACTGTGCATGTTATAAGGATTAGAGGTGATTTTAAACGTTTCCCTGCAAAATTTAACCCATTGAAACAGGAAAAGTAGGGGCATTCTACCACGTAGGGAAAGATAAACTTACAGGGAATGATATAAAGTTCAGATAACCTCTGGTTGCAGATGTCTCCTTTTCATCCAACTGGTAACATACAGGAAATTATGGTACTGTGATTAGGGGAAATAAGTACATGGGACCTTCAGAACTAGAGGGCTTGATTGTGTAAAACCACCTTTAAAAACAACATTTTCTAAATAGTGAGGTTAATATAAACACAAGGTAATATTCCAAGATCAAGCCTTTATACTTTTTTCTCCTTTTTAACACAACTGTATTTTATGATTAAAATACCAAGCCATTTTTCTATAATGAGTCATAATAGCATCTTGAAATTTCGGCAGCATATAGGCTACTGTCAGAATTTTCTTAGGCAAAGCTTTTGGGAGACTCTTACATTTCATTGTCACAAAACCCATTACACCAGGACAGATCCCAGCCCGCCTGAGTAATATCTATCTGAGGGTTATAATTTTGTCATAAAAATTTACTCTCACATGAACTTAGCATAAAAGGTCTCCGTCCAGAAAATAGGAATTGAAATGGATATATTATCACTTGAGCTGCTTTTTCGCTCACTTATCCTTCAATTACAAGCCATAAGTTCACTGGTGTCAAGAGAGGTTAAACCAGAAAAATGTAAAACAATTTTTGAAATACATGAGGGAAATTTGACACTTAACATTCCAAATGCATTATTATTGCCATGGTATCACTGAAGTGTGCTATTGACTCATTTTACATTGTGGATTAAAGGCTTAAAAGACTTTTCATGAAACAAAGAAAAAATATGTATGTATAATTTCATATATAAAATAATTTGTAATGACTCTAGTTCCTTTTCTTATTTAAAAAAATCTCCAATTTCTTTTTTTAAAAAATCTCTCCTTCGCAAAACTTACATTTCAAGAGGTAATTAATTTTTTTTTAATTTCTGAATGTTACAGGGGTGCAAAGGTTTTATTTTAACAGGGCAAAGGGGGGGGAGGTGAGAAGGGCAAGTTTTGAGAATTGCAATCATACTGGCAGTAATGAGCTTATGAAAAGTAACATTTGCATAATGCTGGATAATTTAAAAATTGCCCTCACATGCATATCTGCATTTGATCACAAGTCTATGAGACTGAGCTGAGGGGAGGTTATTTTTACTCCCATTTGTATATACTAGAAGCTATGGTTCAAAGTATTTGAGTGACTTGGATATACAGGTTTGCATTGCACATGAACTTTGTGGCCACCCTGTGCAAAATTGCAAATAGAAAATGCACATTCCCGTTGCAAAATGTAAATTCTTTTCCTTACCACATTGTCCAATGGTCTTCACGTTTCTAAAAGGCAGAGAGATTGGCTAATTTATGAATTATCAATTTAAATTCTAATTCTCAAGGCAACTAAAGGTACATCATCATAATGACCCATCAGACATCCTTCTGGATGGTCTAGACCAGGAATTCCCACACTTCAGGGTGCTTTAGAGTCACTTAGGAGGCCATAAAAGCAGAGATTGCCAGCCTCACCCCCAGAGTTCCTGATACAAGGGGTAGGGCATAAAAATCTTTATTTTTATTTTTTTTAATAATTTTATTGAATCATAATTATGTACATTGGAGCAATCATAGGGCACGATTCATATACATTCATAAATATTTTGATCGTACTGTTACAGATAGCCTTCATGGCATTTTCTTGATCACTATTCTGAACAGTAACTTTTATTCTCACCCCTTTGATTGCCCTTTTTATTTGGTGGTCAATGACGGAAGCAACTCCTAGATTTTCCCACAGCACAAAAATTAGTCCCTCTACAGAAGAGTTGCCTTCCCCTGGAAACCCCCTCCCACATGCACCCCTAGTTATGGGATCATAAAAGGCTCCTAGAAGTGTAGGATACCCTAGCTGGCTCCTGGGCAGACTCCACTCTGCTCTTTCTCTCTCCTCTTTCTGCTAATAAAGCTTACCCAATTCCTGGTCTGACCTCCTCTCCATTTGACAGACCTTTCCAACCAACTCTAATCCTGGGCCCCTTCAGTTAATTTTTCAGGAGGTATTTCAGAATAAGCCATTATTATCATAGGAGAGGTCTGCATGTATGTTGTATCCCCTGGTGGAAAGATGGTAGCAATGTAGCAATGATCATGACCCTGAGCATGACTAGGTTCATGTGTGTGCCTGCATCTTAAGTTTTTAACAAAAAATAGTTGTTCTTGTTGTTGTTGTTGTTTTGAGAAAGAGTCTTATTCAATTGCCTGGAGGTTGAATGCCGTGGAGTCATAGCTCACAGCAACCTCAAACCTCAAACTCTCATACTCTAGGGATCCTCTTGCCTCAGCTTCCAAAGTACCTGGGTCTACAGTGACCTGCCACAATACCTGGCTAGTTTTTTCTACATTGAGTAGAGACGGAGTCTCACTCTTGCTCAGGCTGCCTTTGAAATCCTGAGCTCAAGCGATCTGCCAGCTTCAGCCTCCCAGAGTGTTAGAATGATAAGCATGAGCCACTGCATCCAGTCACAGAAAAGCTTTAAAGGTCAAATAAAATCATTATTTAAGTTTTCAATGCTGGGTTGACTAGCCATTTACCCTTGGACCTTTGGCAAGTCACTTTACCATTGATTTTTTTTTCTTTCTTTTTTAAATCAAAATGACTTTTACTTTAATTCTTTTTAAAATCATAACAAAGTACATGAAGGCATATATGGATTACAATGTGCTAATTTGATGTACAGGGTGGAAAGCTTAGGTCAAACTTGGTAACACAACCAACACTTCACTTACTCATTTGTTCTGGTAAGACATTTATACTCTACACTTAGTAGTTTTAAAATGTACCATTGCAATATGCACAATAGATGAAGAAAATCTTAAAAATAAAAAAAAGCCCATAGAATAAGGATGTAAAGAATGAAAATACTTTTGTATAGTTAAGCTATGTAAACTTTTATTACAAAAGAGTCTAAATGTTCAAAAAACTAAAAAGTTTACAAAGTAAAAAATGATAGCAAGATAATGTTAATTTCTTATTGAAGAAAGACTAATATTTAATAGAAATGTAGTGTAGCTATGTATCTATACCAGTATATAATAATCCCCTAAATCTTCAAATTTACTCACCACTAACTTACTGACATGCCCAGAGCAACTTCTAAGTCTATAAGCTTCATTCACGGTGTGTGTCCTGTGCTGGCATACCATTTAAAAACATCTTTTATACTGTATTTTTAGCCTAAGTTTTCAATGGTTAGATATGATCAGATATGGCAAATGCTTGCACAATTGCCTACTATTTTCAAAACATGCTGTACAGATTTGCAGTCTAAAATCACCAGGCCATGTGACATAGCTCGGGCTTGTGCCTTGATGCAATTCCAAGAGTTGTGAAGTTGAGTCCCTGGGATTTTTCAGGTATAGGATCATATCATCAGCAAAGAGTGGAAATTTGATCACCTCTGACCCTATTTGGACACCCTTGATAGCCTTCTCTTGCCTTATTGTGATCTCTAACTGTTCCATTACTATGATGAATAGCATTCTAGAGAGTGGGCATCGTTGACCCATTGCTGCCCTGAGTGGAAATGTTTTCAAATTTACACCATTCAATATGATATTAGCTGTAGGTTTGCTGTAGGTGGCCCCTATCAGTTTAAGAATTGTCCCACCTATGCGTATTTTCCTAAGTGTTCTGATCCTGAAAGGATGCTCGATATGATCAAAGGTTTTTTCTATGTCAACTGAGATAATCATATGGTCTTTGTTTTTTATTTTATTGGATGGGATGTATTCTATTTATAGATATGTGTATGTTAAACCAGCCCTACCAACTACTTCAAGGAGTGTAAGTTTTTTTGATGTATTGTTGCATTGTGTTTCCTAAGTTCTTATTGAATATTTTTCATGAAAATTGATAAGTGATATTGGTCTCTAATTTTCTTACGTTGTTGGATCCTTTCCTGGTTTTGAGATCAGCGTGATATTTTCTTCATAGAAAATGTTGGGAAGTATTCCTTCTTTTCTTATGCTTTGAAAAAGGTTGTATAGTATAAGTACTACTTCCTCTTGAATGGTGTGATACAATTCGCATGTGAAGCCATCTGGTAATGGACTTTTCTTCTTTGGGAGTTTTCATATTGTTGCTGCTATTTCAGTGATTGATATAGGTCTATTCAAGATTTCTAACTCTTTCTGATTGAGTCTAGGAAGGTGGTGTGCTTCCAGAAAGTAGTCCATTTGCTTCAGATTTTCATATTTCTGGGAATAGAGATTTTTAGTAATCTCTGAGGATTATTTGACTTTTTGAGATGTCTGTTGTTATTTCTCCTTCATCCTACTTGATAGATGAAATTAGAAATTTTACTTATCTGGGTTTGGAGCTGGTAAGTAAAGCGATTAAGGAACCAGCCACTCACCCCAGAGCTGGCGGGTTCAAATCTGACCCAGAGCTGCCAAACAGCAAAGGTAAGTACAACCAAAAAATAGCCAGGTGTTCTTGTGGGCACCTGTGGTTTCAGCTACGTGGGAGACTGAGACAAGAAATTGGTAAAGACCAGCAGTTGGAGGTAGGATGTGTGTGATGCCAAGGCTCTATATCCTAGGTGATAGCTTGAATCTCTGTCTAAATAAATAAATAGGGTCAAATGGCAAGTCTATTTTTAGATCTCTGAGTATTCTCCAAATATGTTTCTAAAATGGATGTATTAGTTTGCATTCCCACCAGCAATGTAGAAGTGTTCCCTTTTCTCCACATCCACGCCAACATCTCTAGTTTTGGGATTTCATCATGTGTGCTAATCTTACTGGAGTTATATGATATCTCAAGGTAGTTTTGTTTTGCATTTCTCTGATGATTAAGGATAATGAGCATTTCTTCGTGTGTCTGAAGGCTGTGCCCCTGTCTTCTTTAGAGAAGTTTTTTTTCAGATGTTTTGCCCATCCTGAGATGGGATCTCTTGTTCTTTTCTTGCAAAAACTTTGGAGTTCTCTGTGTATTCTAAAATCTCATGAATGTTATGTCAATCAGGTTGATAAAAATATATCAGATTGTATGTGAAGCCCGCAACCTGTACCCCATGAGTGAATTAATGTACACAGCTATGATTCAATAAAAAAATAAAAATAAATAAACAAACAAAAAACAAAGACAGAAATAAATTTCACTTTTCTGTTTCTGATCAGGTTCGCAAAGATTTTATCAGTTTTATGAATCTTTTCAAAAACCAACTTTTGTTTCATTGATCTGTAGGATCCTTTAGTTTTGAATTTCATTTAATTCAGCCCTAATTTTAGCTATTTCTTTTCTCCTCTGGGTTTGGGGCTGGAAATTTCTTACTTTCTGAGTTGTTTGACATGATCCATTTAGTTGGTGGCTTCCTCTCTTTCAGTTTTCTTAATGAAGCTTTCCAATGCTATTCTTTTCCCTCTTAAGAATTTCTTTGCAGTATTCCACAAGATTTGATAATTTGTGTCTTCATTATCATTTTGTTCCAAAAATTTGGTGATTTCCTTATTAATCTCATCTTTGACCGTGGTATCATTCAGCCTAAGATTATTTAGTTTTCATGACTTTGCTTATGAAGAATCCTATTCCTGTTGAGATCAACTTTTATTCCATGGTGGTCTAAGGAGATACAAGGAATAATTTCTTTTCTTTTAAATTTTCTGAGGTTAGACTAGTGTCCTAGGATATGATCTATTTTGGAGCATGATCTCTGGGCTGAAGAGAAGAATGTGTGTCCAGTTGTACTGGGAGGAAATGTTCTGTAGAGGTCTGTAAGTCCATTTGTTCTAGGATCAGGTTTAACTCTAACACTTCTTTGTTAAGTTTCTTCATGGAGGATCTATCCAAAACTGTCAAAGGTGTGTTAAAATCTCCAACTATTATAGTGCAGGGAGATATCAAAGTGTTCATATCCATTAAAGGTTTGCTTTAGAAATTGAGGAGCATTCCGGTATGGTGCACCAACATAAATTATCAAAATCTTTTATGTTGGGTGTTTCCCTTGAAAAATATTTAGTGACCATCCTTACCTTTCTTAGTTTAAAGCCAATTCTAACTGCAACTAAAAATGCAACCCTGCTTCCCTCTGGTTTCCATTTTCCTGGCGCCGGCCCCATATCCCAAGGATGGCAGGTTCAAACCCATTCCTGGACAAACTGCAACAAAAACATACCCGGGAATTATGATAGGCATTTGCAGTCCCAGCTACTTGAGAGTCTGAGGCAAGGGAATTTGCCTAAGCCCAGGAGATGAAGGTTTCAGTTATCACTGTGTTGCCATGTCACAATACCATGGACAATAAAGTGAAACTCTTTCTCTGAAAAAGTCAAAAAGTCAATCCCTTCACCCTGAGTCTATTTTTATCCTTTAAGTTAACATAAGATTCTTGTATACAGCAGATATCTGGTCTGAGTTTATGTATCCAGTGAGACAGCCTGTGCCTCTTTAGAGGACAATTTCAATGATTCACATTAATTGAGAGAATTCATAAGCCTGGTTGTGTTTTGGGTGTCATGATTTTTGGATGTGCAGTGGGCATTTTTAATCCTTTCACCAGTGTGGAAATTGGAATTTGTTCAAAACTTTTAGGTGAGATTACTTTGGAGTTTGAGCATTGTGCTGGTCATTGTGGAGGATGTCTCTGAGAATACCCTGAAGAGTTGGTTGAGTTATGGCAAATGTCTTCAAAGTGTGTATTTTTCCATCACAAATGAAGCTCAGTTTAACTGTATACAGGATCATGGGTCGGAAATCATTTTGTTTTAGGAGACTGAAGTTCGATCACAATCCTCTTCTGAAACATTTCAGCTGAGATATCTACACTCATTCTGATACTTCTCCCTTTGTAGGTGATGCTTTTTTTCACATCTGGATGCTTGTAGAATTTTCTCCTTCATATTCACTTTGGCAAAGTTAAACAATGAGTCTAGGATGTGCTTTACATGGATTGAGTCTTGCTGGGTTCTGAAACTGTCTGCTACCAGAATTTCTGTGTCTCTTGAAATGTTCAGGATATTCTCCTCCCAAATCTCTGGCAATAGAGTATCTGTTCTTCTTGGACAATGCTCTTCTGCTTTGGTAATTACTATAAGATGAATGTTTGATTTTTGGAGTGATTCCACATCTCTCTTGGGGAATGATTAGTTTTGGCTTTTCATTTGTCTTCCTCTTTTAGTGTTTTAGAATGTTGAGAAACTTTGTCTTTAGTTTCAGAGATCCTTTCCTCTTTCTGGTAACTCTATTCCTGAGGAAATCTCCTGTATTTCCTAGTTGCTCAACAACTTTTTGGTTTCCTTGAGCTCTACTATCTCCTTTCTCATTATGTTTATATGTTTGGTGACTTTTTTTTTTTTTTTTTGTGGAGACAGAGTCTCACTCAATCGCCCTTGGTAGAGTGCCGTGGCGTCACACTGCTCACAGCAACCTCCAACTCCTGGGCCTAGGCGATTCTCTTACCTCAGCCTCCCGAGTAGCTGGGACTACAGGCGCCCACCACAACGTCCGGCTATTTTTCTGTTTTGCAGTTCGGCGGAGGCTGGGTTTGAACCCGCCACCTTCGGCACATGGGACCAACGCCCTACTCGCTGAGCCACAGGCGCCGCCCGGTGACTTAGTTTTTAAATTGATTAATACCCTGCGAGAACTTTAGAACTACTCTTTGGAATTAAATTTCTATCATTTCTCCAACTTTATGTCTCTTATTTGCTATCCATATTCTGAATTCAATTTCTGACATTGCTTCCATTTGTCTATGCATGGCATCTTCAGTTTTATCTCCTATGTCCTTTCTTGGGGGAATGATCTAATTTGTTTATTCATGTTGCCAGAGTTCTTTTGTTGGGTCTGCACGATGTTTATTTTTCAGCATTTGGTTATTTGAACTGGTAGTGTGAGATTGAATAGGGGTTTCCATGTAGCAGAGAATTCTGTTGGAGTCAGGGGATCACGCCCTTGCATTCATGTCTCAGTCCACTATTGGCAATCTTCTTCTCACAGGCCCAGCAAGGGCTTGGACAAGCACTGCCTGCTGAACTCAGTTCACTCTGAACTCAGAGTCAGGAGATACGGGCACCGTCCCACCAGAAACAGATCTCACGTTCAATACCACCACTGGCTATGCATAGTCATAACCAGGAGACTGCTCCTCCTCCTACTGAATTTCCCTGTCTTCCCACTCTCTCTTTCTTCCCATTGCTCACAGACTCTGTCCTGATGTGGTTGGTGGTCCACAGTATGCCCAGTTATCTTGGGAAAAGATAAAACAATCTGCATTCTACACAAGGCAGAGATTCAGATGGCCATGCAATGGGGGAAGGGTGGACTTGCAGTTTGGACTTGTGGGAGAAAAAGATCTGTTCAATGTTATGTTTTGCAGGATGGTGTCTGAGTTCACAAGTGGGACCTCCTTGGAGAAAGAATCCTGGTGTTTGGCACCTCTCTCTATCGAGGTAAAATGAGATGTCTATTGTTCAATGCTGGCTTACTGATAGAGTTTAGTGGGTCTATTCCTTGAGAGAGGGTCTCCTATCCTCCAGTAGATAGGGTTTATACCTTTAATTTGTTTTATTGATGCTCTTCCTTAGAATTACAACTTGCTGAACTTCTCTCTTCACTTAGCTCCCCATCTTTGGCTTCACAGAGTGCGATTCCATTCACTTTTTCCCCCACTGCTCAAGAGCCTCTGCTCAGCGTTGCTACCAGTCGCCCATATTCCCAGAATTCCCTGATGCTCAATCTTTTAATCCAACCTTTCTAAAACAGTTATGTAGAATTTAACCTGGGGTTATCCTGTATTGGCGTCTTGGGTCATCTCTTTACCTTACTCTTGTTGGCGCTCTTGTTTCCATATGTCCTTTTTTTTTTTTTTCATTCACACCCCGAATGTTAATTTACACATTCCTTTATCTAGAATACATTCTCTAGTCATTTCCTGAGGAACAAGACATGCACATGGGAGAATATCAAAGTGCCACTTTCATATTGGATTTGATATAGGTTTGGTATAATCAAAAATTAAATAATTCTCATTTATAATTCTAAGAGATTTGCCCATTGTTTGCTGCTTTTTAGGAGACCACTTCTCTTCCAGCCCATTGACTCCTTGGAACTAAAATCACAATATGAGTCTGTTCTGGCTTCATAGTCGACATCTAAATGAGAGTATTGTATACTTCTGGCCAGGTTGATTATTTAGGAAATGACTCTGCAAATCCAGCAGCTCAACTCAGCACTCTAGCTGGTAATTGACACAT
>CAUYON010027397.1:0-11747 GCA_963573935.1 Arctocebus calabarensis
GCCTGTAGTCCCAGCTACTTGGGAGGCGGAGGCAGGAGACTCGCTTGAGCCCAGGAATTGGAGGTTGCTGTGAGCTGTGATGCCACGGCACTCTATCCAGGGTGACAGCTTGAGGCTCTGTCTCAAAAAAAAAAAATAAAATAAAATAACCAGGGTCCTATGCATGGGAATTGCATGTCTGGCCATAGTATAGCTCCAGTATAGATCCCATAGGCTAGGGGATCTGCCCAGCTCTACCGCTGTTAGGGTGCTCTGGGTCATAGGTGTAGGAGGGCCCAGGCTCCATAGGGCCACCTATAGGGCCATAATCCATAAGAGGTGTGGACTGGAGAGCCTGGGACCAAGGCCAGATATCCCTTCCCCCAGGCTGCCAGAGAACTCTACCACACTAGGGCCTGCACAGGGCAACAATCATGGACCACTTGCCAACCTACTGAAACTAGGGACTGGGAATAAGGGTAGGGAAGGGCAGCAGAGCTGGAGGGACACTGTCCCTTTAAGATGATCCAGTCAGTTCCCCTTTGTCTGGGGGCTTTGGGGGAGAGCTGGGGATGGGAGAAGCACTAAATGCCAGGTTCAGAAGCACAGGAGTGGGGGTGTATCCAGGAAGGGGGGGGCCCTTGGCTCCCCTGTAGTGGGGGATGGGCAGGTTTTGCTGGTAGATGACGACATGGCCATGGACAGGAGGCGGGGAGATTCCCTGCGGGCTGGGAGGATGGGCTATACCTCCGGAGGGCTCTAACCTAACAAGACAGTGGACCAGGGATGGTGTCCTGCCCCCCCACCAATCACACACAGGAGTGTCCCCCCTCAGTCCTGGCTACCAGGCTGCAGGAATCAGGGTTCTGCCTGTCCCACTGGTGGGGGGCTGAGGGCTTGGGAGCAGCAGCTGTCCCCTCCTATAGAGGGAATGCTCTTCTGCTGCCTGGAAACTCCCACTCCTCCGTCTTTACTCCCCCACTCACTTACAAACAAAGTGCTGCAACCCAGTGATGACTAACCCAAGGGCTCCCCTCTCGGTCACCACTTCCTTGAAGCCTTTACCACCCTCCTTTGTCTGCTCACCAGTCTCTGCCAGTAGGCTGCCAGCTCTCTGAGGTCTCGGGTGGGGTCTCCACACTGCCTATCCCAGAAGAGAACACAGCAGTCCCCGTAGGACAAGCCTGCACTGTGTACTCAACATCCTTAGCTGCCCCAGGCTCACACAGTGGCTCTGTAGCTGGCACTCAGGGCCTCACTGGACCTTTGCTGATGGAAGGCACTGACCCTGTCCAGCCCCTCTCCCGGCAGTCCCACATCCTTCCAGGAGCTGGAGGAGGAAGGTGGGGTGGGACACAGACCCCACCTGTTTCATGAAGGATGCTACAAGAGGCATACCAGCTACAATGGCTGTGTGGAGCTGCCCCAGGGCCAACCAGAGAGGAACCCCAGGGCAAGAGCTGTTCTCTGGCCCCACTACAAGATACCCCTCCTTGAGAGAGGGGAAGACAAAGCCAGGAGAAGAGAGCGGGGAGGCACCGGAGAGGGTACAAAGGGGCATGTGCTGCAGAAGGCTGGCTGGGCTGGTGTCAGTGTGCCCCCTGCCCAAGGCCACATCCTTAGACACCAGGGTAAAGAAAGAGCAGCTGGAGGACCAGACTCTTGAGAGACTCTACAGGAAGGGCTAGAAGCTTCAGCAGGGGCCCACTTACCCGACCGCCACCAACAGTGACCGAGAGTTTCAGTTCTGCCCCACAGCAAAGGCTCATGTGGGTCTGGCCCCACAGTGGCCTCCAGCCCCAGGCCTCACACCAGTCCTCATGCCTGAGGACTGAGACTGGTGGGGAGGGGACTTTCCACTTACTTAGCCCCTCTGAGGAAGCGCCTTCTTTTCAGGGCTGAGGACGGCAGCATCCTTCGCAGGTAGGTCAGGGGGCTCTGGAGGCCTACAGGAGCGCAGAGGTGGCTGGGCCAGCCGCTTCCCCATCCTACGCCAGGGTCTCAGGATTGGAGGCTGCAGAGGGTGGGGCCAGTGTGGCCACACCGCAGGGGAGGAGGATGCAGCCATGTGGGGGCGACAGGACTTGGTCTGAGACTGCAACAGGAAGCAGCTGAAGCACCTTCTGCTTGGGCTTTGGTGCAGATGGGCAGAGAGGGATCTAGAATCTGACCCTAGGCAGGGAGGCTGTCGCCGGCCTTCTGCGCTTGCACACACAGCCCTGGGCCCTGCACATCCAGGGAAAGGTATGCTGCCTGCACCTCTGCTTCTTCCTTGACAAAGACACTGAATGCTGGGCCCCTCTGGGGACAGGGACAAATTCAAAAGCAGCTGCCTCTGCCAGTGCTGCCTCCAAAGGGACAGAGGTTGACTTCCCATGGACAGTTTGTTGTCCTCACCTACAAGGTCCCCAGAAGAAAGGAAGGCTGCTTACTGGCCCAGGCTTGGACCTGACCAGCTGCGCACTCAGCCCTCCTCAACCAGGACCAGCCCATCCAACCTCTGGGGAGATGCTACTGCAGCTATTAGAGACCTCTGAGGGGGGACCTTACATAGGCAGCAGCTGGGTGGAAGGTAAGCCACACTTTGGGGCTGGCCATCATCTTCCAGGGGGTGGGGACCACAGGGTGGGATGTTGGAACAGAGAAGGAGGCGTGCTCTGGGGTGACAACCCCCAGTGCTAATGCCAGGGGCATCCATGGCCTGCAGTGAGCATCCCACTCTACACAGAGGGGGGTGATATTCTTCTCCAGGCTGCACCTCTCCTGGCTTAGTGCTCCTACAACCTTATAGGCCACTTGTCACAGCACCTGTAGCCTTTCCTGTCCCACCAGCCTGGGACATCCTCAAGGGCAGGGGCTTTGGGACAGGTACAGTGCTCAGGTACTCAGAGTATGAAATGCAAAGCACAGCTAAAGGCACCTTCCACAGGGGCCACAAGGCTCCTGGCTTGGCTGACTGTACTCCGCACGCTGGCCCCCTCACTGTTCCAGGTGTGCCAAGCACATGTCCACCCCAGGGCCCTTGCATGTGCTCCTCCCAGATCCTCTGAAGTTCGCTCCCTTTGATTCTCCACTCAAACATCACCTCCTCAGACTGCTATCTCCTCAGCCCTGCCATTCCATTTGTTCACTGGTTATCTTGCCCACTAGAAGGCAGGGACCCTGTCTTGAATCTGACCCTAGGCAGGGAAACTGTGGCTGGCCTTCTGCGCTTGCACACACGGGGGCAAGACTAAGCAGTGACTCCCCTACAGGCTCTGAAGCCTGACATCACTCCCCACTTGCAGTGAAGACTCTTGGAAAGTGACTGAATTTGGCACCTTGGTTTCCTCACCTGTAAAATTGCTTTAATAAATAGCACCCCTACTTCATGGGTTGTTGTGCAGAGTAGGTGCTCTATAATTGTTTGTAAGTGACTGACTCAGGGATCCTAGGAAAGGGAAGGGCAGACATAGGGGGCAGAGGAACCAGTTGGAGGCTGCAGGCCCCTTGTAGCCTTGTCACATCCCCCTGCCTGACCACCTTCAGAGGGGTTGGGGCCCTGAAACTAGGGTCTCAGTACCATCAAGTGCGGTCTGAGCTGGGCACAAGGCCTCGGAGCCCAGGGGCTAGTGTGGCCCTACCTCATGGTGCTGAGGCTCCTGGAAGGAAACTGAGCAGAATCTAGTGCCCTGGGCATCCCATCAAGAGGCAGCCTGGCCATTGGTCAGCCGTGTGCCCAGGCAATCTGTGAGCCCTGAGCTTCTTTCTCAACTGCCAAGGGGTGAGAACATAGTTAGCCTCACCTGCCTTGGGGGTTGTTGGGAGAACTGCACACCTTGGGTCCAGGAATACTTGTGTAAGCTGTGGCTTTGTGGGATAGTTCCTTGTGTCCCACCACACCAGGGACAGCCCAAACATATCTTCTCCCTCCTTCTCCTACCTGGGGCCTCAGGTGTTGCAGGGCAAGCCATTCCATGGCTAGGTATACACGTCTCCCTCACTTTTCCTTCTGTGGCTTCTGTGGCTGCACTCCTGGTCCCTCACCCATCTTACAAGAGTTCATTTCCCTCCCTACCCCAAGCACAGGAGCCTACAAAGTTCATTCCTTGATTCTTCTAGGCCCTTGTTACATATCCAATCTACCGCCCAGCACCAGCTCTGAGGGGGCCATTCTCTCTGGCCTTCCTACCTCCAACTGGACTCAGACCATGTTGGCCAGCTCAGAACATGATAATCTGGATAGTGCACAACCCTTCTGACTCAACATGGGTAGGCATGTCTCTTTTCCAGCCTGGCCTGACTCCACCAGTCCAAGGACCCTTCCCAGTTCCCAGGTTAGAGAACCAGACTCGGGGGTGCACCCTGCCATCTGCCAGCTCCCTCACCCTGCTCTCCAAAGCTCCTCACCTCTTCTACTTTGTAGTGATCGGGAGGGAGAAGGCGAGTCTGAGTCTCAGCTCTAACCACTGCAATCTTCAGCAAGGCAAGGCACCTGACTTCTCTGCATTTGGGTATGGTGAAGGCTCAATAAACTGACATTAACAGTGATTGATAAATGGTGCCAGTGTGGATAATACTTGCCAAAAACTGTCTCTTCTGCATCTGAAATTCATTTTCAGTCACTTTCTCAGGTCAGACTTTATAGGATTTGAATCCCGAGCTATTATGACAGCCCTTACTCCGCTAGGTTACCACCATCCACTCACTGGGATGGCATTCAGCACATTTGCTCCAGTCCCGCCCCTGCTTCCTGCTGGCTCCCTACCGTCTTTAGAAGGTCTTTATGTTGGCATAGACCCCTTTGCAAATCAAGCTCAACATCAGCTCCTCAATGCATTCCTTGACTCACTCTGTTCCCACCTAATGAGCTATTCTTGCTACCTCAAGAGTCTGCACTATCTCCCCTCTCTATGCAGTGGTTTTTTCTGCCTGTCAAAAGCTCTCTTCTCCCCAAAGGCCTCCTTCTGAGTACCTGATATGGAACCCCAAGTCGTGTTGGCCTGCCTCTCTTCTGGCCTCACCAGCTAGTGTGGGCACTTCATGTCACTCACTGGCTGTGTGACTTTTGTCAAGAATATTAACCTCTCTGTGCCCTAATTTTCTTTCTGTTAGATACAGACATGATTATCTAACTATGTCAAGTGCTCAGAACAATGGTTGTTCTTTATTAAATGTTAGAAAATATTAGACATTATTCCTCAAAAAGAAAAAGCTAAACCCTATTAGAACCCTAAAATAACCCTCCACCATGCCAAAGCACTTCACCTCCCCTCCTTGAATGTTCCCTACCCAACATTGCCGGTAGCCAACTGTGCCTGTAATTCCTTCCCACCACACTTATCTACTCAGGAAATCTCACATTCTTTGAGATCCCTGCTCTTGTTCTATAGCCAACTCCAAAGCTATCCTCTGCACCTGGCTTCTCGGGATGGTTCTATTGGGTTACTGGGCCACCTTTGGATTCCATGAGTTCTTCATCCTTGGCCACAGCCCCGAACCCATGTTCCTCCCACATGTGAGTGAGATGTGTGTGTCTGGAGCCTGGGCTAGTACTACTGGGCTGTACATCTTCATAACCCGCCTGAGGGCCACTGAAGGTGGCTCAGTTTCCTTAAGGCCTATTCTGTCCCTCTTCTCCAGCAGGGAACACTTCCCTCACTTCCTCCCTCTGCCTAGGTACACTGCAGCAGGCCTTGGTAATACTAGCTGAAATGTAGGGGCCTCCCATTTTTTCCTTAGAGGTCTAAAATAACAAAACAAGACAGCTGTTAGAAACCCCTTATTTTACCGATGGGGAAAGTGAGGCAGGGACTCACTGGAAATCACAAGCAAAGACAGCAGCAGGAGGGTTATCCAGATCTCCGATTCTCTGCCCAGTCTGTCCTCTCTGGCAGGCTGTGGTACCCCCCAACCCGACCTACCTGAAGCAGTCCGCGTGCCAGTCAGCACTCAGGGCCTGGAGGTACTGGCCATCATAGATCCTCTGGCCACAGCGTGCACACACAGGCAACTCACTTCCTGCAGGGGTGGAAAGGGAGCCGGGAATGATCCTTAGGATCTGCAGTATCTGTGTAGGTCCTGCTGACCCACATGCACCTGTAAATCCTTGTGTGTGCACACGTGCAGCACCCACTGAGGAATCACTGTGCCAAAGCAGGAGAAAGGATGTTGGCCTGAGAGTCTTGTTGAGATACTGCCTAAGTTACCAACCCTCTCTGGGCCTTGGTTTCCCTTTCTGTAAAACGAGAAGGGGGATCAGATGACCACCCTCCAGTAATAGCATTCTTTACCTCCGGTCTGGCAGGGTCAATGGGGAGAAAACAAACAGTGGATTTAGAAATAAGGTAGTGGGTTACACTCTTGTCATAGTCCCCTTTCTTTCCCTTCCTGCCCAGGAAGAAGTACTAAGAGGGGCCCTTCAAAAGGCAGGGACTGGACAGGGCTGGGATGATACATACTGGGTTGAAGTCCCCTGGGAGGGTAAGGGCAGGAAGCCCAGAGGAGCTGGCTCTTACTGACCCTTGGCTGTGCCCTGGCTTGATGAGGGCAGGGGCTACAGAAACAGGCACTCCCAGACACCTGCCCCAGTGAGGCCTGGCACCTCCTCAAACCGGCCTGTAGGCATGCTTAGTCATCTCTGGGGCCTGGCACCCTTGGAGGGGTGGGCCCTGTAAGATACCCCAGGCCTGCCCATCCTCACTGTACAAAGGGAGAGACTGAACTTTAGAGAGGGCAAGGCTTGCCTGGTCACACAGCTAGGTTCCAAGATCACGATGGACTGCCTCTCTGTGAACTCAGGGACCTAAGGCAGGGGTAATGGGGAGATGGGCCCTTGCCCCCAGCAGGTTTTCATGGCCCGGGGAGGGTTGGTGGTAGTGGGGGCGGGGGGCAAGCAGGGCTATCAATGTAAGGACCTGTGTTGGGATCATGTGGGCCTATGTGATGGATCTGCAAAGGAAACCCAAGGAAGGAGACACTAGACTCTATCTTGGGAGAAAGGTCTTGGAGTCTTTGAAGGCTAACTGCTGTGCAGCGCTAAGCCTTGGGTGCCAGTGAGGGGGAAGGGGCTAAGAAGCTAGCATGACAGTCATTCTCCCAGTCAGGACTGCACCAGGTTCAGTGCAGGCAGAAGGGGAGGACAGAGGGTCCCACAGTATACTGCCTCCAGTTCCCTGGACGCATATCTTATTTGGCCTGTCTGGTCCCCAGTCACCAATACCAGGGGCCAATTACCAGGTTCCCAACTGTACAGACAGGGAAACTGAGGGTCAGTGCCTGCCTGGCTCAAGGTCAAGAACAGGGCAGGTGCGGGCGGTGACTCAGATCCAGGGCTTCAGCTTTCCCAGCCACTCTTTATTCTCAGGCGTGTTGGAGACTAGATAAAGGGTGGCCCCCGGGCGAGGCCCGGTGGACAGAGCACGCGGATGGAGACCACAGCTGGACAGGCAATACCTGGAAACCTTCCAGGTGGCCGGCAGTCGGGAGTTAGGGGCAGGAGGGGATGAAAAGGACTAGGAGCCCTCAAACGGCAGGAGGGCAGCGACCAGCTCACCCAGGGCTGAGGGGGAAACCGGGTGGAAGGATGTCAGGGAGGGGCCTGCGGGCTTCATTAGGACGAGCTCATCCCCGAGGCGGCAGGGGCGCGGCCTCGCTGCAGACCCGGCCTCCGCGGCGGCCCGGCCCCCTCCCGTGCCCTTAGCTGCCCCTGTGGCGGCGCCCTCGCCCGCCCGCCCGCCCGCCGTCGCGCCAGCCCGCATCCCGCGCACCTTCCTCTCCCATACGTTCTTCCCTCCAGGTGCAACAAAGTAGCGTCAACCTCATGCACTCGGCGGGGGGCGGGGCCCGGCGGGGTTGGGGGTGGCCGGGCCCGCTAGCTGGCCCGCCGCCGCCGCCGGCCCTGGGAGGCGGGGGCGGAGAGCGCGGGCCGGCCGGGGCCGGGAGCGCTTCTCAGACACCGGCTGGGGATCCAGCTCACGCCGCGGCGGCCTGGGGAGCGAGCGGAGGGGCGGGCCGAGGCGGGGCTTGCGAGCTGCGGCACGGGGGCGGGGCGCGGGCGGCGGGAACTGCCCTGCGCGGCCCCGCCCCGCCGTAGGCCCCGCCCCCAAGGCCGCCGGGCACGCTAAGAGCCTCCGCGCACCGCCCGCCCGTTCCCTCTCCTCCCCGACCTCCTCCCCTTCCTTCCCTCTCCCGGTTTCATTCATCTTTCCCAGAGCTACTGCGCTCGGCGGCGTGAGGCAAGACTGAGCTCCCAAGCTGGTTGCGTTCTCTACTGGGACAGCCCAGGGGCATGTGGACGTCCAAAGGAGGAGCCTCTGTTTCCCCGCGGTAGTCCCTCGGACCCAAGCCATCTGGTGGCCAAGAACCCGGACGAGAGCTGGCTGGAGCCTCAGGACGCTAGTGGTCGCTGTGCACCCAGCTTCACCCAATTAACAAGAGGCATTGCTAGCCTAGACTGGCTGCAGCTGTCCTGTTTGAGTAGAAAGGGCTCTGGGCCAGTGGTTTGCAAAGGGGGGGGAGAGGGGCACTCACCCTCGAGTGCAAAACAATTACCTGGAAAGGAAGAAAATATTAGCATTTGTATTTCTTTTTCATATCTTGGTGTTTTTTTTAGAGACAGAGTTGTCCAGGCTAGAGTGCCATGGCATCAGCCTAGTTCACAGCAACCTCACACTCTTGGGCTCAAGTGATCCTCCTGTTTCAGCTCCTGAGTAGCTGGGATTAAGGGCCCATATACATCTGGCTAATTTTTCTATTTTTAGTAGAGATGAGGTCTTGTTTTTGCCCAGGCTGGTCTTGAACTCCTGAGCTCAAGGGATCCTCCTGCCTTGGCCTCCCAGAATGCTAGGATTACAGGTGTGAGCCACCACACCAGGCCTAGAATTTATATTTCTTTTCTTGTTTTCTTTTTCTTTTTTTTTTTGAGATAGAGCCTCAAGCTGTCGTCCTGGGTAGAGTGCCATGACATCACAGCTTCACGGCAGCCTCCAACTCCTGAGCTCAAGCGATTCTCCTGCCTCTGCCTCCCAAGTAGCTGGGACTACAAGCACCTGCCACAACGCATGGCTATTTTTTGGTTGCAGCCATCATTGTTGTTTGTCCGCCCAGGCTGGATTCGAACCCACCAGCTCAGGTGTATGTGGCTGGTGCCTTAGCTGCTTGAGCCACAGGGGCCAAGCCAAGAATTTATATTTCTTTTTCTTGAGACAGAGTATCACTTTGTCGCCCTCAGTAGAGTGCTGAGGGGTCACGGCTCACAGCAACCTCAAACTCTTGGGCTTAAGGGATTCTCTTGCCTCAGCCTCCCAAGTAGCTGGGACTATAGGTGCCCACCACAACGCCTGGCTATTTTTTGTTACAGTTGTCATTGTTTAGCTGGCCTGGGCTGGGTTCAAATATGTCAGCCTTGGTGTATGTGGCTGGCACCATAACACTGTGCTTCGGGAGAGCCAGAATTTATATTTCTAATAAGAAAGAAGCTAGGAGGGTCGGCGCCTATGGCTCAACAGGCTAAGGCGCCAGCCACTTACACCTGAGCTGGTGGGTTCGAATCCAGCCCAGACCTGCCAAACAACATTGACGGCTGCAACCAAAAAATGGCTGGGGGCGGCTCCTGTGGCTCAGCGAGTAGGGCGCCAGCCCCATATACCGAAGGTGGCGGGTTCAAGCCCGGCCTCGGCCGAACTGCAAAACAAACAAACAAAAAAAATAGCCGGGCGATGTGGCGGGCGCCTGTAGTCCCAGCTACTCGGGAGGCTGAGGCAAGAGAATCGTTTAAGCCCAAGAGCTGGAGGTTGCTGTGAGCAGTGTGACGCCACAGCACTCTACCAAGGGTGATAAAGTGAGACACTGTCTCTACAAAAAAAAAAAAAAAATGGCTGGGCATTGTGGCGGGCACCTGTAGTCCCAGCTACTTGGGAGGCAGAGGCAGGAGCCTCGCTTGAGCCCAAGAATTGGAGGTTGCTATGAGCTGTGATGTAACAGCACTCTATCCAGGGTGACAGCTTGAGGCTCTGTCTCAAAAAAAAAGGAAAGAAAGAAGCTAGGACAGGCACAGTTATCAGCCCGGGTTAAAGCAGTTGAGAGCTGTACAAGTAGAGTACAGCCAACTTCTGGGGATCTAGGAGAATGGGCCCCAGCACAATGATTCCAATCTTAACCTGCCCTTCATGTTCTCTCATTGCTCTTGCCATCTAAACGCATGTGCATGCAGTATGCAGTGATGATGCTGGGCCCTCTTTTTTTTTTTTTTTTCATTTTTTCTACTGGGCCCTCTTGATGCTTGGAGAAGAGTATGGAGTGGCCTGGGGGGGCTATGTACCTGCACCAGGTTATCTGAGCAAGGTTATACAGTTTTAACAAAATAAATCCTCACAGAATGGTCTCCTGGCTGAACAAAATTTCTACAGAGGAAGCACAGATTGAAGATGGTGCTAATACTATAAGATGAGGGAAAAGAGATGAGCTCCTTGTCAGCAGCAGTTGCAGGAGAAACATCAGATCTGACATGTTCACTCACACTGTTAATATAAGATAGATGTCTTTTATTTTTACTGAAGGCAAAAGGATTTTTGTACTTATTTTTTTGAGACAGAATCTCACCCTGTTGCCCAGGCTTGAGTGCCATGGTGTCAGCCTAGCTCACAGCAGCCTCAAACTCCTGAGTTCAAATGATCCTCCTGCCTCAGCCTCCCGACACCTAGCCTGTTTTTCCTATCTTTAGCAGAGACGGGGTCTCAAAATCCTGAGGTCAAGAAATCCTCCCATTTTGTCCCAGAGTGTGAGATACCTTGCCTAGCTCTGGATTTTTGTACTTTTCACAAATAAAATTATTCAAATATTGTTTATTTTACCTTTATTTTTTATTTTGTTTTTTGAGACAGAGTCTCGCTTTGTTGCCCTTGTAGAGTGCTGTGGCATCACAGCTCACAGTAACCTCAAACTCTTGGGCTTAAGCAATTCTCTTGCCTCAGGCTCCCAAGTAGCTGGGACTATAGGCATCTGCCATAAAGCCCGGCAATTTTTTTTGTTGCAGTTGTCGTTGTTTAGCTGGCCTGGGCCAGGTTCAAACCTGCCAGCCTTGGTGTATGTGGCTGACACTGTAACCATGGGTGTCGAGCTGTTTATTTCATCTTTAGTGTGCTCTTTTTAAACTCTGTTTTGCATATGTTATGTGGTGATTGTATTTTATTTGTTTAGCCACATAGATATATAATTTATAAGTGATTCTCTATAATCTCTGAGTAGGGGAGAAAGAAATAAAAAAGAAAAATAAGTGAAAACATTTCTTTTCTTTTTTTTTGCAGTTTTTGGCCAGGTCTGGGTTTGAACCCACCACCTCCGGTATATGGGGCTGGTGCCCTACTCTTTTGAGCCACAGGTGCCGCCCTGGAAACATTTGTGAGTGACCATGTGCATGTGTGTTTTTGAACACAAATTTTAATTTGGGTGCAAATTAAGATGTCTGGCTTGGATGTATTAAGTTTGAGGTGCCTATTTGCCATCCAAGTGGCAAATATATTTTTGATGTTTGTTCAAAGATATTTTACTGGCGGGGTTCATGATAAAAGTTTTCTGGATGAAGGGCTGAGAGCCCTTTGGTGAATGACACACTAACTCCAGATCAGTGATTAAGATTTGTTCAAACTGGCTCGGCGCCTGTGGCTCAATGGGCTAAGGCGCCAGCCACGTACACCTGAGCTGGTGGGTTCGAATCCAGCCCCAGGGCTCGCCAAACAACAATGACGGCTGCAACCAAAAAATGGCCGGGCGTTGTGGTGGGCGCCTGT
>CAUYON010027399.1:0-18400 GCA_963573935.1 Arctocebus calabarensis
CGTTTGGTTCCACAGGGTGACTTCAAAGTTGACAGATTGACTAGAATTCTCTCCCTCTACCAGGAGCTTTAGTGTTTTCTGTATTCTTTTCTGTGAATAAATTCTGTCTTACCACTAGGGGGTGAGGGGGAATAATGTAATGAAGAATAATAAAATACATTGTAATTGAAAAAAAAAATAAAAAAATAAACAAACAAAATTGGCAGATTGATAGGAATTTAAAATATATCCTGTCTCCTTGAAGGCTACCCCTCTACCAGCCTGTCTCCATGAGGGATCTCTCTCACAATCCCTGGAGATGCTTGCTTTAGGCTCCTACCACTGACTTCATTGAGCAGTATCAATATGAGTGGCGACATGACCAGTGCACGTAGTTGTCCAGGCTGGTGGTCAACAGAGATACAAAAGATTTCATTTATAGGTTTATGTCAATAATAAAAACAAGAGCTTTTTAGTATTTTCTACCGTCAGATTCTTAGGCTACATGACTAGTTTGATTCTTTTGAGTTTTCTTCTATTTCTAATTGAATTTCTAAGGAAATGTTACCTGTGGGTGGCAAGGTGGAAGAAGAGTGCCTCCCCATATGGCTGACACAGCTATGGGGTGTTGGTGTGGTGATCCCAGAGCACTTGCAGTCTGGAGGTACCTGTCTTCCAAGAGAAGACCCTTGGAAGTGATGACTGAGGAAGGAGTTGCCACCTCACTTATGTCACTAAATCTGGAAACACAAACACAGCCCTGTCAGTGGGATGGTGTGGGTGCTAGAGGCACAGGGGAGCCCTTCCACTATGTGAGATAGCAGGGTTTCCCTGGCTTATTATTCATGTGACAGTTTCCATTCTCCCTGTCCTCTTCAAGATAATGTCTTTAGATGCTGCAGACTTTTTGGAGTAATAAAAGTTCAAATCAGAATGGTAACAATGGGCCAGGTGTGGGGGCTCACACCTCTTAATCTCAGCATTTTGGGAGGCCAAGGTGGGAGAATTACTTGAAGACTAGAGTTCAAGACCAGCCTGAGCAATATAGTAAGAATTTTTTTCTTTTTCTTTCTTTTTTTTTTTAATTAGCTATGTGCAGTGGCACCAAGGCAAGAGTTCAAGGTTACAGTGAGTTGTGATCCCCATGCCACTGCTTGGTTAAAAGTCTGGGTGACTGAGACCTTGTCTACATTAAAAAAAGAGAATGGTGATAATGAAATATGCTTTGTATTCTAAGTGCAAGATAACATACCTGTACCTCATGATTTATTTTCCTTAAGAATACACTTATCAGCCAGGCGTGGAGTAATATCGCCACTCATACTGTTGATTGAAGTCAGTGGTAATCCTGACTCTCTGGAAGGTCAAGGTGGGTGGATCCCTCGAGTTCAGGAGTCTGAGACCAGCCTGAGCAAGAGCAGAGACCTCATCTCTAAAACTACCCATGTTCTGGCATGCGCTTTAGTCCCAGCTACTTGGGAGGCAGAGGGAAGAGAATCACTTGAACATGAGAGTTACGACTATAGCACTCCACTGAGGGTGACAAAGTGAGGCTCTGTCTCAGAATAAAAAACTCAAGTGTATTTTTTTGTTTGTTTCAATAACAAGATTTTAGAAAACTCCGGTCAATTTGTGAACTCTTAAGACATGCTTTTAGCCACCCAAGGCTATCCATTCCTAGATTTGAGTGCAAAGCCTTTCCCACCAATTTGGAATGAACTGCTCATTGTAACCGGCTTTGTATGGAACAGTTGTTTCAGATCCCAATCCTGTGATGATGTCATTTTCTGTATACCCAAAGTAAATGCTGTGCAGACTAGCTTATTCTGGAATTTGTGCTATTTTTCTCCTGATTAAAGCCCTGCTAAGTGAACACTTTCCCTTATACGTTGTAGTTGTGCTTCTAACTTTTCTAGTAAGAAATCTTTTTCCCCAAGAAAGCAGTCCATCCTATTTAAGGTGGAGTAGGGGTTGTGGTTGAAATTGTAGACAAATCCAACGTATTCTATTTTGATTTTCCTTCCTTCAGAGTTTGTTTTCAGCGGAAGTGATTGCGTTTCAATGTGGTTTGGGTTCAAGGGTACAGGATAATAAGAACTATGAATATGTTCGATGGAAGGAGAATCATGTTTAGCCAAGATAAAGTATCCTTTAAGTTGTTTACATTATAAGGCCTTGAACTAGAGAGAGGAAAGTGTTAGATCACATAGGAGTCATTAATAGAGTCGTCAAGTTTCTGACAGAAGATGCATTGTGTCTACCTGAAATTATTTATATATGAATGAATTAGAATAGAATTAAATCAACTTACAGAAAATTTCATCTTCTGTAGAATTCTTAGGGGATCCATGGGAGGAGGGAAACTTTATTTTCTTTCTTTCCTTGGTATCTTCATATTTGAAGAGTAATTATCAGAACTCTTGCTTTTTCCCTGAGAAGATATAGCTCTTAGATAATTAGGGATAACTTGTATTAGTTAAGGGGAATTGAAATCTTCCCATCCATAATTATGTTAAAATTTGGATCCCATCAAGCTATCTATCTTATGGGGCCCAACATTCTATGCAATGGGCAGAATCTTTTGGAGGGTTAAGAACTTTTTCTTTTTCTTTTTTTGGAGACAGAGTCTCAATGTTGTAGAGGGCTACATTGATGGCCGTGGCATCATTATAGCTTACACTAACCTCCAACTCTTGGGCTCAAGTGGTTCTCTTGTCTCAGTTTTTCTGTTTTTAGTAGACACCGGGTCTCAAACTCATGAGCTCAAGCAGTCCACCCGCCTTGGCCTCCCAGAGCATTTGCATTACAGGCACGAGCCACCGCACCCAGCCAAGAACTTATTTTTATAAAATTGGGATATTTGTCTTCATATCCCAACTTGGCTATTTCCTGATAGTATTGCTTTGGTTCTGCAGATAATCCCCAGTCTGTCCTTTGTAGAGTGGTCACAATAATATCTCCTGCCAAGGGTCCTTGTCAAGATCATTGAGATAACACATCTTAAGTCCTGAACACAGTTAAAACTAGTAAGTACACAGTAATTGTAGCTGTCATTATCAATCACCAATATGTGAATGTACCCCTCTCTCACTGTGCTTTTAATATTATTTCCCTTAATCACACAGGTCACATTGGCAACAAAGGATAGTATTGCATATTCATTGCTTTCCTACATTTCCTGTATATTTTGTACCCTTTGTGGTGCCCTTGGGTCAAGTGAGGATTGAAATTCTGCCTCAAAACTGTTTTTGGAAGAGGAAAAGACCTCACAAACTCAGAATGCAGAGTTCTCCAAAGTCTCTCTCCAGCAAGGAGGAATTTCTTCATACCTCTTATATGGGCATGCCTGGGTATTGCAGGAGATTGGTTCCAGGTCTGCCCCAGTGTAACCAAATCTGCCCATGCGCCAGCCGGCCCTGTGGATCCCACCTATGTGGAAGGTAGCCAGCCCTCTACGTTCACAGGGTTCATGTCCAGCAAACACTGTATTTTTGATCCATGTTTGGATGGGGGGAAGAAACACTGGTGGATCTGTGCAATTTAAATCCATGTTGTTCCAGGGTCAACTGTATTACTTTATTATTTGAAGAGGGATGAGGAGAAAATAGACACGTTCAAATAATGTTTGATTCTCTTGCTTGATTTTTTTTTTTTTAAATATGGGAATTCTAATTCCTCATGCTGGAATGTGTCTAGAGCAATATCTTGCTATGTGGGTCTGTATATAACCCTTCTGATTTTATTTTTTATTAACAGCTATAGCAGAGACAAGGAGTTCTTCAGTGGTCCATTGTGGAAACAATAACACAGAAAGTGAATATCTACTTGTAAAGCTTAGAATGATAGGAAAATTTATAGAGTTTTACTTAAGAAAAATCCATGCCTGATTCCACTTGTTCTAGCAAAAGGGAACATCTGAAGAAGACTGTCTATGCAGAGGTGTCCAAGCTGTGGCATGATGATTTTGTAAGGACATTTTTGCTTAGCTGTGGTGTTGGATATCATGAAAAGTATGCATGGGCCTTTTTTTTTTTCTCTTTTTTGCTAATCAGGTGTTCTTAACTGACAACTAAGACAACTTTCATTTTTCTGATGTGCAGCAGAGAAGAAAAAAAAAAAGAATGGATATCTCTGTTCCATCCCATTGCATGAGGCTTTTTTTAGTTAGTACACTTATTAATTATCTATAGATTTTTATCCAAGACTTTTTTGCTCAAGGGCTCTCCTTGACTGAATATTAACAAAGTCCATATAACAGTAAAACCATACAATTTTAAAATCTTAAAACCTCCAGATTGCTCTCAGAGAACCAGAAGTGTTTTCCTGATCCTGATGAGAGCATTTCTATGTCAAACTGCCTCTGAGTAGTTTCCGTAACTCAGAGGCTGATGAAAAGGCGCGTGTACTTTGGAACTCTGCAGCCTCGAGCTGCTTTGTGTCTGTGGGAATTCACGTAGTGATGCTGCTTGGCGGGGCTGTGGTTCTGTTCTGAGCAACTCAGCTTGTGTGTCAGCCAAGTGCAAGTGGGTGTGATCATCAGGTCTCACTCTGAATCCAGCAGGAGCCTCCAGGTACCTCTTCCTTCCTGGTCTTCTAAGCCATTTGGAAACCAGTCCACACAGGAGGTGGTGAGGTCTTACTGGATTGTTGGTCTTCGAAACAGGAGAGGAGGCCCTTCCACTGCCTTTCTGTTCCTGCTACTAGTGGGCTGTCTTCTCTCTCACCTCTGCCCTCTCTACCTCTCCATTGGCCTCAAATTCTGATTAGAAATACAATAGGTTTTAATTAAAGTAGGAGACCAGGCACTCTCATGTTCATGGATTGAAGTCCATTGTTACCCCCATATACTCAAGGTCGTAGGAGTCAGTGTAGAAGATGTCCCACTTTGCTTTTTTTTTTTTTTGTAGAAACAGAGTCCCACTTTATCGCCCTCGGTAGAGTGCGGTGGCGTCACACAGCTCACAGCAACCTCAAATCCTGGGCTTAGGCGATTCTCTTGCCTCAGCCTCCCGAGTAGCTGAGACCACAGGCGCCCGCCACAACGCCCAGCTATTTTTTTGTTGTAATTCGGCCGGGGCTGGATTGAACTTGCCACCCTGGGTATATGGGACCTGCGCCCTACTCATTGAGCCACAGGCGCCGCCGCACTTTGCTTTCTGAAACTTCTAGAGAGTGGTTCAGTAGCACACATGGCATGATTGGCTCATCCTAGCTCGTGGCAACCCAGAAAAGCACACCCACTCCCCAGCCTCCGTACCCAGATCCAACTGTGCCTGCACTTCCTCTCTGCATGCCACGTGGGATCCAGACAGCCCTTTCTCCTCCTGGTGGGTCAGGGTCATTCTTCCATATGAGGAGGTTTGGAAACTCCATGCATGTGTGTGTTGAAATAGCAGGTACTTTTTAAATAGGAAGGTGATAGGAAGAACTCCCGGTGTTAGCAGCTGGTTGAAGGTAGAGCTGCTCTGTTAGAAGCCTGAGTGGGGAGCTGCTGAGCCGACTCTCTGGGCCTCCCTTAAACTCCCAAGGTGCTGCCTCTTAGGGGATTGTCCCCACTCAGAATATATAGTGTATTTCTCCCTCCTCCTCCGTGTTGTGTGTGAGCACGGGTGAACATAGGTTGACACACTAGGAAACTAACAAACAGGACAGTCTACTAAGCCACACGGTTAGTGCGGATACTGCCGGCCTGCCTTAGTCAGGGGTTGTCACTGCTGGCCATCAATCATTTCATCTGGCAGTTATGATCATGAACTTGATTTTTACCCAACAGAAATCACGGGACTGTCTTTTACTTTCTGTCGCCTCCTTAGGTTCTTGTTTTAGTAGAATACTTTTTAAACAGGACATGATATTACGATAACCTCCTCAGACATGGACTAGCACAATGTTAAAGGTAGACGGGACCCTTACCCAGTCCCTGTACACACAGAGATATACACACACAGTTGTGTAGATGAATATACAAGGAAGTAAGGGGACGTACCCAAAGTCACACAGTAAATGATGCTTTTGGAGCTGGAGTTCAGCTGTCTTTGTCCTGCTGTTTCACAGTGCTGTCACCATATGCCTGCCCCCTCTGACTTGCGTGTGACTCTGCTGCTGTGGGACCTCCCCCAGAGGGGCATCATAAGCAGTGGTGCAGACACCTGGACACACATCCCAGCTCTGCCACGCTGCCGCCCTGTGAGTGTGGGGACCTGGACCGTGTGCCTCATTCTCCCCACCTGCACAGGGCTGTTGTGAAGATTAACTGTGTTAATGCCTGTCAGAGTCTCGGAGCAGTACCTAGGATGGCGAAAGGCTTTAATACAAATGAACTGTCATTTTTGTCTGAATGCTTTGAATGACATTGGGGAGAAATGACTAAGTAGAGTCCATGACGGATCATCCAAAATGTGTATCTCAGCCTGGGAAGGCTAACCAGGGTTTCTTTAGGGTTAGCAGAATGTATGTACCCCACTCCCCAGATCATCGCTGGGAGGCCAGTGTGTTCATCACGAGTATTCCGAGACATTTAGTTTGGGCCCCGCCCCGTCTCCACCCACAGTCTATTGCTCAAGAGTGACTGGGCTCCGGGAATGAAGTGGAGGGCCATTCTCGGGTGGGCAGCACTTCTCACTAAGATCTCTGGCTACTCACTTGGCAGGCACATTCCTTTGAAATACTACAGAGTAATTGCAAGGCCTAGGAGATAAAAGGCCCCTTAGTAGGATCCTTAAAGGCCTGTAAGATGCCTCTTTCTACTAAGCACATGCCAGAGTTCTGTTCCTCCGTGTACTAACGCGAGTTATGGTGTGGCATTTACCAGTATGTGGGAGGAGAGAAGTTGTTATGGAACGGTGGCACTGGTTCGTCTGTCTGTGTGAATGATGTGGGTGAGATAGCCGCAGAGCATTGCTAGGGAGCTAGCACATCTGTCAGTCCACTGCCATGGGCTGTGTGGGCGGCAGGGAAGACACTGTGGGGCTCACTTGTGTCATCGTCATGTCATGGGAGAGCTGCAGCCACCCTCGAGCCCTGCTTTGTGCGATGAGTAAGACTGGGAGGATAACCCTGCTCCTCCTCAAGTTCAGTGTTGAGTCTGTTTGCAGTGGTGGTGCTGGTGGTGAGTGGTGTGTTCGAGAACCACTGGAGCTGCAAAACCTTTGGAGGAAACTGTTGTTTGTCTCTGGGTGAGTAAACCCGGTTCCTGCTTACATTTGCAGAAATAGTGCTCTTCAAAGGAGGTGTCCCTGTGGCTGCCTAGAGCCATCCCTCCGCTCTCTGTAGGGAACACGCTGCACCCCGAAAGGGCCAAGGAGTCCCGCAAGAAAAAGTAAATGGGAGGAGTTTTGGTGTTGCAAGAGAAACCGGGATATTGACCTTTTACTAATGTCTCTTTTAAAGGAAAGCATTGCCTGTTTGGGGTGTTTTTTCTTCTTTCATGCTTAAGAAAATGCTTTCCTGTAAAAATATAGGAAAATTCAGTTAAGTTCATGTCTAAAAGTTCAATGGAGAAAATGTATTTGAATTAGAAAGGTCTCCTTTGTCCACATTCTGATGAATTAAGAATGCGGAAGGTGAAGAACTAACCAGTCAAAACACGTGTGAATGGTACGCCTACTCTTGGGTTGGGATACTGGGAAACCTTTGCAATTCTTTTGGTTAAGTGAGGAGCAGCCAGCCTGGCCGTTCGGGAGAGAGCTGAGTGCAGGAAGTTTAGTTTTGAGCTTTAGTTCCTTTTTTATGGGCCTCTCCCTTCTGTTTGTTTTAAAGTTAGTTTTTGAGTTTTCTGTCATTCCTTTCGTCTGACCCATTTTCTCAGGTTTTTCATTTCTAGAATATTCAGAGACTGATGGAGATTACTGAAGAAGCAAATAAGGCCTACTTGCAAAATCTTTTTGAAATCCAGTTATCTAGAATAGGTTACCGAAAGGTTACTTTTGTTTTATGAACATTATTTGTCTTTAAAGAATTAAACTTTGGTATGTATGTACTTAAAAACATGTCTCGATTCTACTTAGCAGTTTTATTTTTTAAGAGGGCGGGATACATTTATTGAATAATGATGTTTAGACTCAGTAATCACAGAAATGCTTCTGGAGAGCAGAAGAGACAAAGAAGGGAAGGTCAGATTTCCTTCCAAGGAAACCCATGCTCCTTGCTTAGAGTGCGATGGCAATGCTGACTTTCAGCTAATTTTTCCTACTTAACGAATGTTTCTTGATCACATCATGAAACTGTAGCTTTACATGGAAATAAAACTAAAGCTGTATGTCATCAGGAGAAGATGGTTTGAGAAATTAAAAGCCTTGCTCAGGGCCGTAAGCCCAATCTAGGTGTGAGCTGTCAGACGGCATTACATGATTTCACTGTCGTATTAACTGGTTAACCATATGATTCATTTGATCATTGAGATATCTTCAGCCACAATTATGCTCTTTATTAGAGGAGATTAGAGCACTGTGTCTGTACATGACAGGTATTTAATGCAGTCTTCTGTCATTTCATCCTGGAGTGAGTCTTCTCTCTAAGAGCTGTCTGCCTGACCTACAACACAGTGACTTGAAGATAAAACAAGTTGTTGATCTGATGGAGGTTAGTGAAAAGTTATCCTCCTTAAGCAAGGTAGAGAATTACTTCAATACCCCAGAGCTGACCAGAGAGCTTTCAGAGTTTAGTCTCATTTCATTTACTATCTACATTTGTGGTCCTTTGCTAGTCAGTATTCAAATATCAAGAACTAAATGGTTTGACTTAAAAACCTCCACTTAATCCTACTTACCTATGGGAATTATCTGTTAGAATGGAAAGGAGAAATGTAATCAGTTTCTTTTAGAGCCCAGTATATTTGTTATTGAACTTCCTCTTCTCTTGTGCCCTGTTTATGCAGGGCAATGTTTACTTTACCTGGGAAACGTTTTAGATGACATTTACACAGAAGTATTTGAACAGTTTATAAAAATATGGTGTCACAGTATTGGCATGTGTCAAGAAGACTTATTTACCCAAAGCAGTGAAGTTTCAGCAGAGAGCTGTCCCCTGGTCCAGTGAATGACCAAGAACTTGGTCGTGGCTGGTTCACAAAAGAGCATCTCACATTTGCTGTCTTTTACTTTCTGCATCTTGATTTTTGCATGTGGTGTGCCACCCACTGGGTTTTTAAAATTATTTCTCTGCTTCTGTCACTACTATCTGGAATTCAGTTTCTAGTTTCTGAATGTGACTTTTCACTCTTGCCATTTAGGTCTCCATCTTTCTTTTTTTCTTTTCTTCTGGATGTTCACAATCTTGCCTTCGGATCAAACAAGAAACAAAGAACTGGATTTGAACAAGATTTTCATGTGTACTAGTGAAAACTTAAGAAGAATTTGATTTCTAGAAGTACAGTATAGTTGGCCCTCTGTATCTGTGTTTGCATCAGTGGATTCATTTAAGTGCAGATGAAAAATATTTGGGAGAAAATAAGGATGGCTTTTGATTACTGAAAATGTATACAACCTTGTCATTATTCCCTGAACAGCTGTTTTCAAAACATTTATATTAGGTACTATAGGTAATCTAGATATTATTTAAAATATATGGGGAGATGTGCGTAGGTTATATGTAAAAATACTGTACTATTTTATATAAGGAACTTTCAGAATCTGTGATTTAATCGGAGGAAGGTCTTAGAACCAGTACCTCCTGGATACCAAGGGATGACTATCTCTTCATTGAAGATAATTTGAAAAACACAGAGAAGAAAATTTTATCTATTAGTTCACCACTAAGAAATTAGTAATGTTATTTGATATATGCATTTCCAGCGTTTGTATGTGACTTTGCATGTGCACAGATAGATAAAATCTACCTGTGAATAAGTGAATTAACGTTCATGATAAGTGAATCAAGTTTATTTAAATCGAGTACTTTCCAAAGTATGTTACGGATGCCATGGGTCATATGAGATAGTGTAGAGAACATATGAATGAGCATATTTGGTTTTAATAGTTATATATTAATTCTAACATGTATTATAAAATTATAATTAGTACATCAAACACGATTTCATGGTTACAGTCACTGCGGAAGGCTTTCAAATGTTGGGAACCCGGCACCACTTCAGCATCTCACTGATATGAGTGATTTCACTAGGTCTCCAGTATCCAAAACATCACCAATCTGCTTAGATTTGCTTCAAAATGTACTCATAATTCAACTTCTTTAGCACCCCTCATGCCGATACCATCCGACTAATCCAAGTCACCGAGGTTTGTCATCGTACAATGTCATGTAATTCGTCTCCCACTTCAGTGTTTTGTCAACTTGTCAGCTTCCTTCCTCACCCAGAGTCACAGCCCCACTCCTTACCATGACCTAAGAGTCCCCGCACAATCTTGCTCCTGTCTGTGCCCCGCACGTGCCTCTGGGACCTCATGTCCTCCTGCTCGTCCTGCTCACTCTGCTGCAGTTGCATCGGCCTGTTTCCTGTTTGAACACACCGGGCCTGCTTCCGCCTTGGTGCTCTGCTCTCTTTTGTCTCTTAAATCGTCCATGACCTTTCCCCACTTCCTGTTTTGATAGGTTCTCTTCCGGGGCAATTACCTGGCTACCATCTCTAAATAACCGCCCCCCCTGTTCCCGAGGCCTCATGTTCCCCGAGCCTGCTGTTTTTCTTTCTCAGGCACATTGCCAGCATGCTATATTTTTTTACTTATTTCTTCTCCGAAATGGAAGTTCCATAAGGGCAGGGATTTATTTCAATTTTGATCACTCCGGAATCTCCACCACCTAGAATAGTTCTGGCATGTAGTAGGCACTCGGTAAACACTCACTGGAAGAGTAAGTCAATTACAAATCGTGAGCTGTTGTAAAGAATAATAATAAGTAAATCAGTATGTGTGGTATAGGGGGATGCAGAAGTCACGAAGGTGATGAACGGCCTCTGAGAAACATTGATAGGTGATCTGTACGTTTCTTTTGTGTTATTATAACTAGCACTACAGTAATTCTTCTTAAGGAATTTCTTATATATACTCAGGATTCTTTCCTCAAAGTAACTGCTTAGAAGTGTAATTGCTGCTGCTTCTTAGGATATGCACATTTTCAAGATTTACTAAGTTAGACCATCTGTATCAGTTTGTACTTGTACCTCTATTATATGAGTGCTTATATTTCTTCCCGAACTTAACATCTAAGTCCCTTTTTGTTTTTGCCAGTTTAGTTGCTGGAAGACCTGTCTACATGCCTCCACTTGTACTACCTTTATATAGATGAGCATTTTTTCTACATGTCTAGTTTGTATCTTTTTATCCTTTTGTGAATTGCTTGCTTACGTCTGTTTTGAACTGGACTCTGATTTCAGTGGACTGGAACCCTACTTGAAATAGATTTATTGGAAGGATGTCACAGGTACCTGGCTTATATCTGGGAACTGAATGCAAGGGACAGTCAACCCTCCTGGACACAAGAACTGGAGGGTCCTTTTTTTCTCATGGAGTCTTGGGTGTCCTCTCTTTCTTCCACCTGGCCTTGGTTTTCCTTCTAACTTAGTTTAGCCCCTTCTTTACATGACCTCTCAGTCCAGGTACCCATCATAATCTAAGTGCCCTAGATGTCTGTGTCCAGACGTTTAGGAGTGAGCAGTCTGTTGGATCAGTTTCGACAGGTGGTCTCTCCTGGTCCAGTCAGCTGAGATCTGCGTAGAGGGTTGAGGTCCTGGGGCCATCTTCTTTCCAGGGGCTGTGGATGAAGCCAGGACACAGTGATTAGAATGTTCAGGACAGTGTCTTTTGCCCATTTTTTGATTTGTTATATTTTTCTTTCTCTTATAAATACCCTAAAGTCCTTTACATACGAAGGATAGTTTTGTCTTTTGTCTCATGGGTATTTTTCTTTCCACTTGTCATTTTAAGGTGCTGGTGATGTTGCCATGTAATTGAGTTTGTCAATTAAATCATGATTTCTGCTAGTATTAAGTCTCTGTATGTTCAACTATATTTTCTTCTAACCCTTCATGGTTTTATTTTTTATGTTCCTTTTACATTTTAGAGATTTGCAAGAGAAATAATATCTTTAGAGTATTCTTTCTGGGAGCACAAGTGCTTAGTTCTGATGAACGTCTTTCAGCAAAATTTTGAAGCATTCCTCATTTTAGATCTATACTTCAGTTTATTCCTAGCTGCTTCATACATTTTATTCTTAGTGAAATTGTTTTCAGTTATGTTTTCTAACTGGTCCTTCATGGTTTATTCAAGCTATTGTTTTTACATTTTTATAACTATCTTACTACTTCTAACTTTTTTGCTTCTTTTGGGCTTTACATGTAAACAGTTATAATATCTGCAATTAATTATTATTTTATTTCTACCCTTCTCTTATCTCTTCTTTTTATTTCCTTTTCACACTTTTTGTGCTAGAACTTTTAGAGTGAGGATATAATACATAATGGAATGTATTACATGTCTTATACTGTTGTATTTTGTTAGTGATAATTATTCTGACTAGATAATCAGTATACTTATACATAGCACAGCAAATGCAGGTAAGTAAAGCTCACAGACAACTGTTTATCATGACCCAAAAGATTTTCTCCACTGGTTTGTTTTGAAGTCTGAAAAGTTCACATATTAGCTACTCTTTCTGGTCTCTCTTACCTCTAGAAAGTTGTTAAAATGCATTTGTGTTCCTCCCTACTAATGTTATACCTGCTATAAGATAGTGTGTCACAGTTTTAGTTATCTGATTGTTTTCTAATAAATGATCAATTATTTCCGACCAAACCTATTGCCCAGTCTAGGAAATATAAAAATGAACTTTAAACAGAAAAAGTGTTTTGATGGTGCTGTCCACGCAAGCCTTCACATCGGGGCAGGTGCTTACCTCGAGCTGCACTTGTTCAGGACCCCTCTCCTCCATCCCATAAGCTTCAAACTTCTTTTGCTAGTGAACTTCTTTTGCTTTTCCAAATATGTTATATTCAGGGACTTTCCTGTTTATCCCTGTTCTTAACATCTTCAGCCTCACTGTTAAACCTCAGTGTCACTCTCCCCAGGAAGGCTGATGTCCCTCGTCTAGGTTATGTGTCCTGCTGCAAACTCCTAATGTGCTCCCACATTGTCATTCAAGTAAATTACCGGGTGTGTGTCCCAAAAGTCACCCCCGAAGTTGCTATATATCGGGCAAATGAGAAATTGTAGCCAAATGGTCCCTTATTTACAAAATATTCCTTACAAAAGTTTACAAAATATTTATAAAACACTCTCTACATGTTGGCTACTTCTTTGTAAATTTTGGGATGACTATTCCGTAAATAAGGGGTACAGGTAAACCTTACTAAATGCAGAATACAAATGTCTTCATATAATAACTGAGAAAATGCCAGGAAGGCTATGTTAATCAGTTCGATGAAAATAGTTCGGATTGTATATGAAACCAGCACATTGTACCCCTTGTTTGCACTGTTGTACACAGCTATGATTTAATAATAAACAAATAAAAAAAGAAAAAAAAAGAATGAAAAAAATGGTCCATCTTGCCAGATGTTTTGTAGTGGAGGGTTTTCTTCAGAAATAAAAGCCATCATGTTGATAGGAATGGAAGTTAATATTCTGTTAGAGGTGCTACTTCATGAAAATTTATCTATGGACATTTGATAAATAAAGATATCCAGATCTTCACTATAGGGAAAAAAAAAAAAGTATATTTGCCCACTTGTCCTATGGATGGCGACTTCAGGGGTAACTTTTGGGA
The DNA here is from genome assembly GCA_963573935.1 of Arctocebus calabarensis. Taxonomy (NCBI): domain Eukaryota; kingdom Metazoa; phylum Chordata; class Mammalia; order Primates; family Lorisidae; genus Arctocebus; species Arctocebus calabarensis. Next base: position 13,696 of record CAUYON010027399.1, read on the forward strand.
CACCCCATGTAATTACTTTAAAAAATCATCTCTCGTGGCTACTCAACTATAGCCTCAAACTGCAAAGGCGGGGAGTGCGTCTGCCTTGTTATCCATTACTTCTGACACATAAGCAGTCACTTAGTAAGTGCTTCCTAAATGAATGGTTAAAAAGAGGGTGGAGGATAATGCTCGTGTTGTTGGTGAACTTGAGAGACCGCAGGGAGCCACTTTGATCAGCAGAAGTAATATCCTGCAGATCTGAACCTGGATCTGAACCAATGTAGAACTAAAGGAAAGGCCTGTCTTTGCTGGAGTTGAGCGCAGAGGCAGAGTTTGGAGGGATTTGAAATGACTATACATAGATGAACTCTGCAACCTGGGACACGAAGGAGAACATAACCCTGTACTTTATGCTTTTACCCTTTAATTTCTGTGCTCTTTGGGTGGCAGTAATGCATCTGCTAGGTTTTTACAGCAGCTAAAATGGCAGGCTTGCTCATCAAATGCAGGAACTCCACCTATAATAAAGACCACACTTAAAAAGCCAGAGTGACAGAAGGCAGTAGGAGGAAAAACAGGAGGAGTGTGCACAAAAAGTTAGTGTTTGGTTCTGTTTCATGTGCAAAAGAAAGGCAGGTTTGCTTTTGTGAGCCTGGATGGTACCAGTTTATGAAAATATTTTCGGAAATGAAGAACACATTATCACATAGTTTCAACTTTTCTCAAGTTACAGTAAATTTACCTTCCTTTCCATACTTTTATTTTTTATATTATCATATTGTTGCTATAAGTGGTAAACTGTGAACTTGTAACTAAATATAAAAAGGCAGGATGAAATACATTTTGGGCAATTTTCTACATCTCATTTATTTGTATACTGTATCTTTAGGAAGAAACCTGCCATTTAACATAAGGTTGAACTGAGGATTGAACTCAGAGAATGAAAGATGGAGCTGGTTTTATGTGAAATTACTCTGATAAAGGTAATCAAGTTGAGACTGCTAATATTATTAGATGGGTTATATGGTACTATATTTTTTTTAGAACAGTGCCGCGACCCTTTAATATAGTTCCTGTGGGTTGCCACCCATAGGTTGAGAACTGCTGTTTTAGAGCAATTCTAGAGCTCTGCAAGGGCTGGGACTTAATTCTTTCACTTTACAAAAGAGAAAGCTGAAGATGTTCAGTAACTTGCTTGAGGTCATGAAGCTTTGTAGCTTCAGAGCCAGACTAACATCTGTACTTTTGTAGCATTTGAATCAGGTGAGTTAGTATCCCATTTTATAGATGAACAAATTGAGGCATAGAAACATTAAGTAGCTATGCCTAGGTCAATTTCTTGTGAATTTCCTAGGCCTCAATCCCATGAAAGGACTGTAGTCATTCTTTCTTAAAAGAGAGTCAATCTTGATCCATTCTGTATTCTTATTACAAAAGTAAGTAGAGAAAGCATCCTCAATGCTGGCTACAACATTTAGCATATCTGCACATTTTTTCCTCAGGAAATGACTTCAACTGTGTTATCAGAAGTCTGACAACCTCTTTACTTGGAGCCTCTGCAATTTTTATGTCATCCCATCTTGCTTCTTCCATTTCATCAGCTGCTTCATGCACTTCCATGCTGGTTACTACTTCCAACATCTCTTGGAAAGAGATTCTGAGTCAGGTTTATTACAAGTTGTCACCTCATCACCTTCAAAATCTACTCCTTTGAATTCTGCCATGGGAGATGAACAGTCTGATGGAACCAAAACATTGTGCTCTTGGGTAATGACAAGTCCAACTTCCTTGAAACACTTGTATATCATTTCTGGCTCAACATTATGCCAAGCAGGACTGATATGGAAGACAGCATCCAGAGCATTAACTGATGTAGCAGGTGAAGTTGCTTCTACAGGGAGGTGATAGGTTTGTGTTTCAGTAATGACCTACTGCAAGAGTTGGGCTTGGTACTGAATTTTAAGTGTTTTGCTGATGCCCTGGTCAAGAAGATTGAATTTTTGAAGTAATGCTTAGAAGCAAAATTTCAGTGTCACATTTGTGACATGATTCACTTGCAGGTAGCCAGGATAGGTGTCTGCTATAAATAGAAAAGTCCATTTCTTCTTCATTTCTCTGTAGATATCCTTTCCCCATGCCTCAAATATATCATAAGTCATCCATGTGCATTTGTTTGATCTCTAAGTGATGGGGAAGTCTTCTGACTTCAGATTCGTGAATGCATCTGGTTTTACGTGGATTTACCAGTCACCCCGGTTTTCAGTTTCTCTCCAGTTGAACTAGCACAAAGTAGAACTATGAAACATTCTTTGGAAACTTTCTGCTTCTACATTTCTTACCTTTCATGACAAGGCTCCTGTCAGGCATCATCTTGAAAAAAGAGTCTGCACTCATCAGCATTAAAGATGTCGCTATCTTTGAAGCCTCTGGCAAAGCCTGGGAGTCTTTTGATGAACTTTTGCACAACTTCTACTAGAACGTTATTGGATTCACCATACAAGACTTTCTGGGAGACCTCCTGCTGAAGTTTAAATTTTTTGAGCCAACTTCTTGACACTTGTAAGCCTGCGACCCCAAATTCCTGTGCAAATTTTTTAGCAACTTCTTCGATCATTGGCTTGAAGTTTGGGGTGTTAACTGCCTTCATTTATTAGAACCAGCTTGATGTGGCTTCATTAACTTCATCAAGGGAAGTTTTGCTCCTTTTCTGCTGTAGGTCTCCCTTTTCCTTGCCATATCTCTCCAAGTATTCATGTTTACAATTTTGGATGTTGCCAACTTGGTGGTCTTTCTTTGGCTGCTGCTTTCAAAGACGTGCAGAAGATCATCATTTTCCTTCAATGGCAGCTCTTTGAGTTTTTCCCTTTGGACCATCACATAATTGTAGTGTGTACCTACAATTTCGACCATTCCTTTACATTGAAAAAATACTCCATAACATGTGATAAGCAATATGATATTAGACCTAAACCAACATGTGGGAAAATAAAACACGAAAAAAGAACTTACACTATAAAAAATACAACTAAGAGGCAAAGCCTTCTCCTACTTCCCCTTGGTGTAGAGTGGATTTAACTGGTCAAGTTATAGATGATAAATTAATATTGTGTATCACAGCCCAATTGGTCAAGATAAAACTTACAGAGATGAACAACATACAAAGGTCAGTCTTCCACTAAGTAAATGAGGGAGGTGCATGTCCAATCTATGAAAATTAGGTTAGCCTAAGGAAGTGGTCATTGTAGGAAAGTGGTCAACTATGGGTTTTCTACTGTACTTGAAATCTCACATCAGTAGATATAACACCCTGTGATCCCTCGTATAATGGAGGTTCATGTTATAGGGAAGGTAAACTCATTGTAGAATATGTGTCTACTATACTCTAAATAAATGACTGCCCCTTTTACACTGGAAATGTTTTGTTATGATTAACTTACCACCAAATGGGTGGTAGATTTCCTGGAAAGAAGGTGCACCATTGTAAGTATAATATTAGTCTGTTTTTGTTATTAGGTTGAACATTCAGCAGCACAAGCAACTGACCTTAGTGAGTGTGAACCTATACTACTAACAGCAAGCTCTTCTTCCACATATACCCCAATGGCAACTCCTTTCTTGGTCCATTGTACCACAATTGATGGATACTGATGACAGAGGCTAGTTAACTCAATTGGCAATAAATTTTGTCCACTTGGTTGTTTAGTTTTCTTGTGTGCTCACTTGTGTGCTTTGGCCCTGTTGTGTACAACTCCTAATGTGCCATTTCCAACTTAAAATGGATCGTTGTTGATCCTTATGATTTTGTGGATCTGAAAGAACCTCAGCTCATGATAGGTAGTTCTGGCTGTATTAACACTTCATGGCGCAATGCTCTATCTCTTTCAGGGCTCGGTAGCTTTCCAGGAGATGTTTTCAAATGGTTTATAGTACTCTGATGTAGATGATATGTCATAGTTCCATATCTTGGGATCTCTATGCTATTCTTCTATTGGAATTTGTCATAAAGTCCATATGATAACTTTTACACCACAGATAGCACAAAGGTTATATGGACCAAGCATTAGGACTGCTTATATCCTACTCTGGATATGTTGTAGAACAATTTCCTGCTTTGGGCTCTACTTAAAACAGATATCCCTCTATGTCATTTAATACATGGGTTGGAACAATATACCAAAAATGTCTAATTTTATGCCTTTGCTATTTTAAGGGCTCTGTCAATCACAGTGCTTTCTCTTGGCAAGAAAAATTGCAAAAATGCAATGCTTTTTTTTTTTTAAAGACCCAACTGATAACGTAGACTCTTAGGTAGGGTTTATCTTCCCCCCCTCAAAGCAAATGTGTCTTACCAGGGGCCTTCAATATACTTGCTACTTTTTTTTTTTTTTTTTTTTTGAGACAGAGACTTACATTGTCGCCCTTGGTAGAGTGCCGTGGCATCACAACTCACAGCAACCTCCAGCTATTGGGCTTAGGCAATTCTCTTGCCTCAGCTTCCTAAGTAGTTGGGACTACAGGTGCCTGCCACAATGCCCAGCTATTTTTTTTTTATTATTGTTGGGGATTCATTGAGGGTACAAGAAACCATGTTACACTGGTTGCATTTGTTAGGAAAAGACCCTCTTACAATCGTGTTTTGCCCCCAAAAGGTGTGGCACACACCAAGACCCCACGACCCCACCCCCCTTACTCCTTCCCTCTCTCTGCTCTTCCTTTCCCCACC
>CAUYON010027400.1:0-12652 GCA_963573935.1 Arctocebus calabarensis
TGTTTACATGGATGGAGCTGGAACATATTCTTCTTAGCAAAGTATCTCAAGAATGGAAGAAAAATTATCCAATGTACTCAGCCCTAATATGAAGCTAATTCATAGCTTTCATATGAAGGCTAAAACCCAATTATAGCACAAGAATACAGGGAAAGGGGAAAGGGTGGGATGGGGAGGGGCGAGTATGGGTGGAGGGAGGGCAATTGGTGGGATCACACCTACAGTGCATCTTAGCAGGGTACTGGGGAAACTTATTAAATGTAGAGTATCAATGTCTTTATATATTGATCAAGAAAATGCCATGAAGGCTATCTGTAACATTACGATCAAAACATTTCTGAATGTATATGAATCGTGCCCTATGACTGCACCAATGTACAGAATTATGATTCAATAAAATTATAAAAAAAAAAAAAACTATGCCTGAGTGTCCTTTTCCTGACTCCTGTGCCCACATGCAGCTCCCGTGTGTGGCTCATCCTCTGTGTGCTTTTTAAACATTGGTGCTGGGAACCATGGACGCTACCTCTCATGGCCACAATCTCCCAGCCCCTGGGAAATTTCACCCACTAACATAGTTTCACCCAAAACGTAAATGCTTCCTCTTCCCACATGCGTGTTTTCTGCACACATATTTCTTCTGAAGCATTACACTACTACTCCACTGGACTAGCCCCCTGGTTTATCATAAATGGGACTTGAATCCACATGGCACATCTCAAATCATACTATTTGTATACTGTCTTCCACTAGCCCTAGATATCTTCGATTTGACCTCATAAAAATGGATCGTAGCCATTTACGTGAACTGCCGTGGCCCTTGTCTGAGTACGCCTCAGAGTCTGTACTAGCACTTCCACTTCTTACCCACAGCAGCTTCCATTCTTGTGTTGGTCTTGATCTCCGCGATACTGCCAGAGTGCTAACCAGAAATGCAAAGGGGATGGCTTTTCCTATCCCACTGAAAAAACTTCAGTGAGGTTCCAAAATCTATAAGAAAAATTCTTATTTCCTCAGCTTGAATTCTGTCTGTATAATGCCCTCATCTCACTTCTCCACCTCATTCTTCTCCCCACCTTTGCCTTGCACTTTACACTACAGAAGCATTGGGCTGTTATTTCCTTCATAGATGCTGCTGTTTCTAAGTATCTGCTCTTGCCCTTGTTACCTTCCTTGTCTGGAATGACCCTGAGCCCTACTCATTTTTTTTTGTTTGTTTGTTTACTAAATCATAAACACATAGATCATGTATACATTAATTAATTTACGGGGTACAATGTGCTGATTTCATATAGAATTAGAAACACTTACATCACACTGGTTAATACATACCTCATCTTGTTTACTTAATTATTGTGTTAAGACATCTATACTCTATACTAATAGATCCAACACGTACCCTTGCATTATGCCCCACAGGTGTGATCCCACCATTCACCCTCCCTTGATGTGACCTCGCCCCTCCCCTTCCAACCCCTCTCCTCCCTCTTTCATCTTGGGCCATAGTTTTGATCTATTCTTCATATCATAACCTGCCTGTCCTGTGCTTCCCAGTTACCCAAGGTGCCTGTCTCTGAACAAGCAGTGCCACACTACAGCTGTGTTTATATCTTTAAAGACAGTGCTCAGTGTTTGAATAAAGATTTCTCTTAACATTTATCTTCCTGTTTCCAGACCCCAGCACAATGCACAACACAAGTGCTCAATGAATATATATATATATATATATATATATTCATGAAAGGACGGAATAAAGGAAAACTAGAAAGAAGGAAAGAAGAGAGAGAAAGAGAGAAGAAAGAAAACCATTCTAAGGAGGATTACCACTGGAAGAACAAGCCCACTAATAATGTCAGCAGACCTTAGACTGCAAGGGAAAACCAGCTGAACTGATAGAACTTCTAAAGATCTTCTCAAACAGCATAGCATATATTACTGGATACCTTTCTCACACCTTCACTCAGAATGGTATTTGAAAGAATGTTGGCAAATGATGAACCTGCTTGATGACCTCAAGGCTAAGATTATACTTTTGTTGGCCTCCCCTTTTTCTCAGCGTTACCTTCAGAAAGACTCTCGGGATTCTTGGCTAACACAGAGCAAAGTACCATTAACTCTGTATTTTTCAAAACCAGTTACCTAGGGTATGAGTTTTCCAAACTTTCAGATTATTCTGCTTCAGGCTATTTAGGTGCTCATTAGAGAATTGAAAGAAAAAAAAAGCTGAATGACCACATCTGTCAGGACTGAGCCTGTGCCTTTTAGTCAATGTTCGTGGTGTTGAATCATCATAATTCCAAAATTCAACTTAAAGAGAAAAGTATTTTTCCAGAAATACTATTGTAATACTCTGTTTACCTACCATACTATTTGGTGTTAAATTCATAACTGAAGTTTCTGTTTCTATTTCTTTTACTTTAAAGTTACGTATTTATAACTCACACCGCTTGTGAATATCCATCTTGTTATAACATTACATTTTTGCTCTGTCTGGTGTTGTCTAGGTCATACTTGGAAACAGTTATGGCTCCTATCTATTGGATCAGATCTAAGAAGGACAAAATCCTTTGTTTTCATTCTGAAACCCAAAGTTCACCAAATGTTTGACTATCCAATTTAACAGAGGCCAATAACTCTGCCTACACGACCTTTCAAAATTCAACTATGGAATATGGCACATCTCAAAGGCCAAGCTAAATTACAAATATTGCATCATCGTTTTTCACATTACCATTTTGGTAATTTTCCCTGGCTGCTTCTTTTGGTTTTTTGGTCAGAAGTTGCTATTCAGACCTTCCCATAGTTAGAAGCCATCCAAGCTGGTGTCGGAACTTCATATTCTGGATGGGTTCTAGCTGTACTGGTGGTTTCACGCCTCATTTCATACCTGTCTGACAAATAGGATAATGAAAGCTGTTTCCACTTGGACTCTGACAAACAGGGAAATAACAGATTTATTACCTTTTTTTGGTAACTAATAAGTACAAATGTCATAAATTTCTCTACAGACAGTTGTTTGCAACTTTATTTTCTTCTGTGTGTGGGAGGAATACAAGTATTTGTTCTATTTAGCTAAGAACAATACCTTATTTTTTTAAAAAAGAACGTATGAATATTACACACATCCTCAAAACATATAAAAATCAATTTGTAATGTGGACAGTGCTCAGCAGTTGTTCTTGTTAAAGCACCATCTTTGAACCATTTTATGAACAGATTTTTCTGAAGAAATGGCATGTCAAAAAAATCAGAAATTATTTGACAGTACAATAAGATACATGTCCACCTACTTTTTATTTAATATTTTTTGAGGGAGAAAGAAAACTTTATCACTACTATTCAAGGGGCATTTTTTGTATCCATATTTGTCAATCAATATGATGGCAGCACTAAAAGCTTAAAGGTGCAGGAAATCTTATATTAACGTAGCCAAGTTTTATACATTTAATAAAGGAATGATGGAATCCTGAAATTTTAGTTCAAGACAGAGAAAACAATCCATTTGAGATGTCTATTAATGATTAAATCATGATTTTTACTTTTTATTCTGACTGTGTTTTGGTAATAAAGTAAAATTTAGTAGAATAAAGGCAGACAGAAAGTGCTGCCTTCACAGTCCTCGTATAATTCAAACCTTTCCACACACTGAATACACCTGCATGGTCAATGATTGAGAAACAAATGCTGGCAACAATTTAAAAGCCTCTGTTATGACCCCGTTCCTATCACTAAACTCCCCTTTTCCCCAAGGGTGGCCACGATAACACCAAAGCTCAGTTCTGTCTGTGTTTGACATCAATGGAGTGACACAATATGTCATGTTCTTTGCGGTCTGTATTCTCTCATTCAGCAGCATCATTCTTGTGTGATTCATCCGTGTTATGGCTTATAGCTGAATTTCATTCCCCATAGTTGCTCTGTAGGCATTTCACTGTACTTATAGACAAGAACCTTCCATTCTATTGTTGAGAATGCTTGGTTTATTTCCAATTTGGAGCAATCATAAACAGTTTGCTATAAATATTCTTGTGTAGATATTTTGATGTCAGATACCTAAAAATGGCATTCATAGGTCATACGGCATGCATATATTCAGCTTTAAAAATACTGATCAATAGGTTCCCACAATATCCTGCAGCAAACTCCTACATGAGGTCTAACTTCAGTAGAAACAGTGAAGTAAATAAACAAATACTCCTGTCACGGACATATTTCACATCACGAGACATAAAAATGAAAGTAAAAAATTGACATGCAGTGACTTTTCAGCAATAACAATAATACCAAACTTTCAAAGTACCATTCTTCTTGCTATCCTAAAAAAAAAAAAAAATGCATTCATCATTCATAAGGGTAATCAAATTAATTACGACTTTTAGAGCAACTGTAGACACATGTCCCACCATGAAACATGGTGCTTTGGATGAGTTTGTTTGTAGAAAGCATAAAAATGAAATTGAAGACCCTAGAACACTACAAATAGATTTCCTTCAAATGTCTTTCCAAATCACATGTATTTGAATGGGTCTAAAAATTCTCATTCATTAATTCATTCTTTTAACTTTGCCATCACCAGAATTTGTGCTGGATGCTAGAGAAACAGGATAACAGGATCAGATAAGTTACAGTCCCTACTGTTAAGCTGCTTAACAATAGCGGCAGGTATGAACCAGTCAGTAACAGCAGTGCACGGGTGCACGTCTGATAAACACACACACAGAGAGACAGGACACAGAGACAGTGCCGTGGGCGGGAGAGGAGTCATTCCTAGAACACTTCACATTGGGGATAAAATTCAAGCTGATTTGTGAAGGAAAAAGAAGAATTGGCCCCAAGCTGACTTTGGGACAGAATCTTCTATACTTGGAGTTAGAATGCTCAATACCACCAACTTGAAACTTGAACTGTCATTATTACTTTACCCCAGGGCTGGAAATGCCAAGACGGTCTAATCCAAACTCATTTTTCACAAAGAACTGATGATTTCCTGAGTCTTTCATTGATCTGTCCTGCTTCTTTGCCTTACACTTTGAGGTAATAGGAGATTAAATACTTTCTTCTCTAACTTCACATTCTCTCTCCATAAAAGAAAATATCCTAATTTCCAGATGTACTGAAAGAAATAAATATGTAATAAAGATAAAAGAATATTGTCCTAAATAAAGATAATAATAAAACCCCATATGACAGAGCATTGTAGACAATATATTCTGAGAAAATGGCGTTAATGTGCTCTGCTCTCTCTGCTCAGTAAGTTTCCGGCACTTGGAACGGAACAGACAACTGAGGGGGGAAAATCACAGTCTAACAAAAGCATAATGACCTCTCCAGGAAGAGGAAAATGGTTCCAAGTCATTAAAGACAAAACAGGCGTTCCATAAAAGCAAAAGAATTTGATTGAAAAAAAGTACTTCATTCACATGTGTTCCTGCAATTATTAATATAATGTGTTTTTATGAAAAGCTGTCCAATTACTTTTGCAATGGTTTCCAAAATGTAAACCAAAGCTACAAGTCTAGCCAAAAGACATGTATTGAATTTTTCCATGTATATTAACTTTCTATAGACGTGGCAAGGTCAGAGTTTTTATTCTGAAAGGAAGAATAGACACACAAGGGATTCTTGTGCTGCCTTCTGTTTACTGATGTTGAAATTATTTGACGGGAGATGTTTATTGGTCGACACACAGACACAGCACAGCTCAGGCGTAGGGGGATGGATTTCTTGCAATTGCAAAAGTCAATGGCATTTCATGAATCCTCTCCACACTCTTTATTGACTTTCTGGATAGGTATTTCTGCTAATGAAACGAGAGTTTCATGAAGCATTGATGACACAGATAAGCACAGACTTACGCCAACTATCTCCCAACCTCGTAACACTTTCAGAAGGGGTTTCTGGAACACATCTTGGAATTACCTTACTCTGCATGTTATAACTTTCCCCCCAACAATGTACACTTACACAAGTGCCGCAACAGTAAGAAATCACCTTCTTAAAAGTTTGGAAAAGTCAGTAGGATTTAATCTTAAACAAATGTGCATGTAAATTAACAAATGGAAAATTTCCACTCTGGATCAAGAATTCAGAATGTAAAGGATTGTCTTATCTCGCATGCGATTATGGGAAAACAGATTTTGTGTAATAATATAAATAAATCATCTTTTCTATAACTTGGGAGGGAAAATGCAAAGTTTAATTAAGGAAAACATATAGCAAGCTAAGTTACCCCCTTGAGTTGTGGGAATTTAATTCTTAAGAGATAGAACATTTAGTAAAATGACACATGGTCTTGATAATCAATAAAAAATACAAAATACTCAATCCCCTATCCTTTCATCATGATTTATATATATATATATATATTTTGTTTGTTTGTTTGTTTGTTTGTTTTGTTTTGTTTTGTTTTTTGCAGTTTTGGGCCGGGACTGGGTTTGAACCTACCACCTCTGGCATATGAGGCTGGTGCCCTACTCCTTTGAGCCACAGGTATCACCCAATTTTAGAATATTTTAGCATTAAAATCTTTACTTAATGTCCAATGTTTAGTGTTACCTATGTTGTAAACAAGGCAACTCATCAAATTTTTAATAGAGCAAAAATAGTTTATTTTTATTTTATTTTTATTTGAGATTACTATGAGGATACATACAATTAGGTTAAACTGTTTATTTTTATTTTAAATGTTGGTGAGTGGAAGATCATTTCACAACCATAATATCAATGCATGAAGAATGAAAAATAATGACTCATGCCTGTAATCCTAGCACTTGGGAGGCCGAGATGGGTGGATTCACAGGTTCAAGACCAGCCTGAGCCAGAACGAGAGCTCACTGCTAAAAAATAGCCAGGAGTTGTGGTGAGTACCTGTAGTCCCAGCTACTTGGGAACCTGAAGCAAGAGACTCACTTAAGCCCAAGAGTTAAAGGTTGCTGTGAGCGGTGATGCCACTGAACTCTACCGAGGGCGACATAGTGAGACTCTGCTTCAAGGAAAAAAAAAAAGAAAAATAACCAAAAAAGGAGGTCAAGCATACATTGAAATTGTATTCTATTGAAGAATAATAAATAAATGTACACTTTATGACATTTCTTCCTGTATGTATTCTTGCTTGCCCTTTTGTACCCTTTTAATTTGTATAAAGGATTTAGGGTGCTTTGGAATAAAAGCACATGAATAAACCTGAACTACTAACTTATGATGAAAGATTTCAAAAGAACTATAGACAGAGAACTAAAAAGAAAAATTATATTGACTGAGGAAAAAATCTAACAAGTGCTTTGAAACCTTATCTCTAATCTCCTAATGATCTGGGTCACAGCGCAATGCACATCTCTCGGTTTAGTAGCCCAGGAATACATTGGAGAGTTCTGAGCTCTTAGAAAAATTTGTCACAAGGATTTTTTTTACAAGGACTTTGAGCAAAATAATGAATGAAGACTTCAACAGCAATTTTTTTAACATGCCAAAAAAAGTGTCTATTATCTGTGACCATCTATGAAAGCTGATGATACAATATTTAAAGAACTCACTACTAAAATTCCAAAGCAAACCTGGATAGGCCAACCTATGCAACGTTTTTGTTTTCAAGCTTATGTTAAAATGGAGAATAAAGTGAGAACTTTTTAAATTTCTAGGGTTTGTAATTATTTCCACTGGAAATAATCTCATGCCACAACCATGTACCCATTATACTAAAGCAAAACGGACCTTTCTGAAAACATGTCCTGTTCATCATATGTTATACTGAAACATCTGAAGAAACAGAATATGTCCCAGACTAAGAAATACAGAACCAGACACAAGAAAGATAACCAAAGAAACATCCTCCACACTAAGAAACACAGACTTACGCCACTCCTGTGGAAAAGCCGCTCCCAGCTAGAATTTTGATAAAAGTTCCACAGAAAGGTATTTGCTAGAGAGGTTGAACTGGCCAGTCTCTGGACTATACCTCTGCCAGACTGCGTGGGTTCAAGGCCTAAGCATGCCACTTTCTGGCTGTAACACTCAGTTAGCTATTTAATAATCCACAGCACTCTATGCCTCTTTAAAATAAGGTTTGTGATGACAATAATAATAGTATTTAAGTTACTGGGTGAGGTGCCCATGGAAAGATCAACTGTGTAAGTTATTTAACACAGTCCCAGATACCTGATAGAGATTCTCTCGATGTAAGAGACACTCAGTGTTCTTTATCGATAGAAATTAACGCATTCTACATATCGGGCCTGTATGTGAGACAGTGCTTTATTTCAAAAATTGAAAGGCCTGGCTTCTAATTTGTTTTAACAGTGAGTCATTCAAATATGGTATTCTTTATTAGAAGTCTGTTTAACAAACTATACTTAACCCAGGAAAAGAGGAGGAGTTTATATTTGGAATCCAATTTTTAATCACAGACTTTTCAGCTGGGCCTGAGGTTCTGTAGGATTGGGTTTATTTGTGATCATTGGCTGAAGCATTCATTTCTAGTAAAAAAAAAATGTAATTTACAAAGATTTGCATCATCTGAAATCTCAGGAGACCCAACATTCAGCTTTAGGCTACTCCCACAAAATTTGTAAAGCTCTGTACACTTACAGAGCTCCAACAGTTGCTCTGTTTAACATGGAAACATATATGTACTTACAATAAAAAATAAACAAATTGTTAACTTTTCTTTGGAGACTAAGTTTGAAGTCTCATTTATTTTCCTGATCATAATGCAAAATCTATAATGAGTTCCAGTAATAAACTGAAAACTTTCCCGTCCAGTATGAACTTCCCTAGAAATCCTCTTCAATCAATAAAAAAACATGATACTACCCGATGTGCCGTAATACATTTTTTTTTTCAAGAGAGAGTCTCACTATGTCACCCTTGGTAGAGTGCCATCACGTCACAGCTCACAGCAATGTCAAACTCTTGGGCTTAAGCGATTATCTTGCTTCAGCCTCCTAAGTAGTTGGGACAACAGGTGCCCACCACCATGCCTGGCTATTTTTTTCTTGTAGTTTTCATTGCTGTTTAGCAGGCCTGGGCTGGGTTGGAACATGCCAGCCCCGGTGTATGTGGCCAGTGCCCTAACCACCAAGCTACAGGCGTGAAGCTGCCATAAAACGTTTTTTAAACATGCTGACTTTCTCTTGCTTTCCTTCCTCCCTTTTGTACAACTTAATCATACATCTTGGAACTTAGCTATCCTTTGTCTTGTAGTTTATCCCGGAGAGAGAACTTGAAGAAAATTTTCTGATTTTGATGTCACTGAAAAAACTTGTCTTCAATGATTAATTAATTCACTCTTTCACATATTCACTCCAACAAATATTTATTGAATAGTTATGATGTCATCTTTCTTATCCCCACATGGGAAAAGTGATGAAGAGAAAAAAACTTATTGTTCAGAGAAAAAAATTATAAAAACCTGTCATGTATTGAATATTTCTCAGGCACCAATGTACTCAAAGTTTGGTACAGATATGTTCACCATTTTACAGACCAAAACTAGTGTTCGTAGAGATCAAGTGATTTCACCAAGGCCCCAGGCCAAGGTGGGCACAGCCACGTGTCACCTCGGGTCATCGAAGCTCAGCGTCTGTGCTCTGAATAATCCTCCTCTCCTGCTGGTGGTGAATTTGTAAGGGAAGGAATGCCACAGAACACAATAAAATGGAATACGAGCAGCAGTTTCTAGCAGCTGCCCTGCTCTTCAGAAACCAAAGGCAGGTTTCAGGCAAAAAGCCAGGCTAGAATATACACTCATCCCAACAGGCTCATTCTCACGAGAAACGAGGGTGGGCTGTTCAGAAAGGGCACAGCCATTGCCAATACTATTTTTCATAGTACATGGCTGGATGTGTTTTAAAATTCTTTTCACACACACAGCTCAGTTTTGTTCTGAATATCTAATTCTTACCAAAGAGCATAGTGCTTCTTGGTCTGGATTACATTTATCAAGAAATTTTGATTCTAAGGGATAATAATCATGCCAAGTGACAGAGGAAAACGGACCACATTAAGCTCATAGTTCTGTTTCTTCTCGGCCTTCGGTGTCTGGTCACGAAGAAAGAGGTTACCTTCCGGTCCAAATGACAACATATTAGGTTTCTCAGGCTGAGATTCATTCCAGTTTACACTTTCCTGCTGGAAGTTTGTAATATGTCTTTACATGCATTTGAATTCTTTATCACAATTTAGAAACAAGTGATTTAGAATCTCAGCCTGATTGAGGGTTCATATTTTAATTAAAACTTTCTCATTTGTTTCTCTCCTGACTGCCTTTGAAATCGCATCCACGTATTGCGAAGAGCAAAATGAGTTGTTGAGAAAGCAGACAGCACCCCCTTCACCCCCAAGCCTGTCTACTGTCAGGACTCAGGCCCCGAGAAAGTGCAGAAGCTGGCAGCCTACGTGACAACTTGAGAAGCCCACAGTGGTTTGTCCCTGGGCTCTTTGTCTTTCTGGTTCGATGACGTAAGTTTTAAAAAAAGGGGTGAGTCTATAGGTTTTAATGATAATTCTTCTTTATCTTTCAGTAATATGAAAGCAACCTCAAGACCTGAGATAAAACATTATTAAAAGAAAAATGAGACCACTTAGGAGTAAAAACACAGCTAAACAAAACATTCTCTAAAACCTTGCACAATTTTAAATGTAAATGCTGACACTTATAGGTATTTATCTGTTGCCTATGTACTCTCCATCTGAAACATATTTTCCAAATGGCATACCTTGGGTTGGCATTAAAGTTCTTATTTACCAGCTATTAAACAGTGCAGCATCTGGGAAGCCTGGACTCTCTTTAACATGTATCTGTTTATTTTTCAAGTGCAACATTGCCATCTACAGGCTATGATATGACAAAATTCTACCACTCTTTTAAAAATTTGCTTGCAACCAAAATTAGGAATCACTGAGGTTGAAAATGTGTGTGTCCAAATCAGCCCAATGTGATGATCCTGCCAGGCTAGTTAATTATCCTGCCAGGCACTGTATTTTACAAGTTATCTCATAATCTCACAGATAACCCCTCCCAAAAAAGAATGCAAAGAATGCATTAATTAAACACCTAGCACCATAGCTTCTGTATCTTTAAAAACTGCATTTGGGCCTTACTCAAAGGCTGTACCATGATAAATGTTAGGCCATTACCAGAAGGAGGTATTCAGGTATTAACTGGATATCCCTAATACCAAATTCTGTTAAAATTAACTGAACTGTATTACCTAAATAGTCTTATAGATTTAAAGAAGATTTAAAGACTACCTTATAGTCTTAAAGAATGAATATAGTAAATAGTATTTCTTATAGATTTTAAATAACAAGTGGAAAAATAGTCTATCTCTGAGTACAGGAAAGCTACTGACAACTGAGGCGACTTCCTTCCTTCCTTCCTTCCTTCCTTCCTTCCTTCCTTCCTTCCTTCCTTCCTTCCTTCCTTCCAATAATCTAATCCGATTTCCTCTGTTCAGGCAACATGACAAAATGTACGCTCAGTCTGTTCTGCAAATGAAGAAATAGAGGTACAGTCAGGTGCTGACCTTGACTATCTTAGCTCATTGTCAGGCTGTCTTATTTTAGCAAAAGTGAGAGGGGCAAGAAGAGACAACATCACTCATTTTCTCCATCTTGACACACAGACTGAAATATGAGCTAGGAAAAATTATAGAATATACAAATGGTATGAAGAAGCTATTTTTGACTGCTTGGTATGACCTCAGTTCAGCTGAAATTGGAATTATACTATTTATTAGAAAAAGCTTGAACATTTCAAGGAAAGCTATTACAATTTCCTAGCACATTTCTAATCTCCTATCCTGGAGATATTTAATATTAGGATATATAATTAGCTCGCTCTAATTCCTTAATTGTGGCCCGCCGAGAGAGTGATTGCAGTGGTATGACCCTACCGTCTTGTGAATTTTTTTTAAATAATTCCCACGGTAAAGGATGGAAATGATGTAAATTAAAGCAATCTTGATTATGTGAAAATGTACAAAATCAAGTTCACTCTGTTACCACAATGCTGGCTAGAAAGCACCCTATGAAGAAATGGTGTTTTGGTAACAAAGAAAGAGCCTCACTAAAACAAGGAAAAACTGAAACAAGAGTTTCATTTCTAGAGTTCCCTTTGCAGCTTTTCATCACTTATCCAAGCACTTCCTCTGTGTACATGCACCAAGTTTGAGTCAAAAGAGTAAAAGAAAAAAATCTAAACCATAAAGATACACATTTTATCTATAGCCCAGATAAAATGCAGGACCAAATAAGGAAAGAAAGCTTTGAATAACTGCACAAGCAGCTTTGCTGCAAAGGTCATTCATAAGGACTGAGGTATCAGTGTTTAGCTGAAGCAAGTGTGGTCACTTACACTGAAAAGCAATCAGCAGCTGGCAGCCCCTTCATGGAAACTTCTTTCCTCTAAGTCATCAAGACCCCAATGTTGCCAAATCCAATGGGAAGTTCTTTTTTTTATAATTTTATTGAATCATAATTGTGCACATTGGTGCAATCATAGGGCACAATGTGATTCATATACAATCAGAAATATTTTGATCGTACTGTTACAGATAGCCTTCATGGCATTTTCTTGATCACTATATAAAGACATTGATACTCTACCTTTAATAGCCCCACTTTATTTTTGCTCTTGTGGCCTGGGTTTTGGTGG
>CAUYON010027401.1:0-21989 GCA_963573935.1 Arctocebus calabarensis
CTTCATGGCATTTCCTTGATCACTATATAAAGACATTAATACTCTACCTTTAATAAGTTTCGCCAGTACCCTGCTAAGATGCACCGTAGGTGTGTTCCCACTAATTGCCCTCCCTCTACCCATCCTCCCCCCACCCCTCTGGAATTGAGTGAATCGCCCCAGCCCCCATCAAGTACCCACGTTGTGAATTCTATTTTTAAAAATTGTCAACATGATTATGTACTTACTTGTAATTATTTTATTTAGGAAATCATTCTCTAATCTTAACCCTGTCTTAATTCCTAAGGCTGCTTATGATTACATTAAGTAACTATAAAAATATTAAAATATATTTACTCATATATAAAAAATATATATGAGTATATTTTGTATACAATAATATAAAATATACTCATATCTATCACTCTTATAAAAATATAACTCCAAAATAATCAGTAAACTTCTTTCATAGTTACTAAAAAAGGTTAATAAATACACAAGTAAAAAGAAAGTTTAAAAGATATTGGCATCCAGGTAAAATTTAGCAACATTTTTACATAAAGACTAGTTACAATAAACCACTGTATAATTGATTTTTTATTATATATTTGTTTTATTGTATATTTGTTTTTATTTGTTTTATTATATATTTTTTTCTAAAAGTACATAATAGAGCCAGAATATTTTTTTTTGGTTTGTTACATATAGAAAATGTGTTTTCTAAATTTTATGTCTCCTATTATACAAGTGAAAAGAAACCACCCCTTAAAATTTGCATGTGACTGGTGTGGCAAAGAAAACAGAGAAGACGTATCTTTCCTATTCCTTATGCTAAGTGTAACTAAGACTCCTGGACAAGACTCCTGGACAGGATCTCAAACGGAAGGAAGAAAAGGACTATCAAGAAATGCCTATACTGAGACAGTAGAGAAGTTTGATTATTCAAAACAGCCATGATAAGTATGTTTTAATGAGTAATTATCAGCACACTTGAAACAAATGGAAAATTTTCCCCAGCAAAGAAATAAAAGACATGGAGATGAAACAAAGAGAAATGTTGAAACTGAAAAGTACAATGAACAAAATTTGGAAATCTCCATGCAATCTCCCAGGGGCAGAATAGAGGAGGCAGGGGAAATAATTATTAAACTTAAAAATGGAATAATAGCAATTATCCAATTTGAATAATAGGAAAAATAGTTTAATAAGTAAATGAAAAGACCATCAGAAACATGTGGAAATATAACCAATGACCTAACATTCAGGTCATAAAGCACCATACCTTGAAATTTTACTTAATTTTGGATATATTATTATTCAAGAACCAAGACCATATAGAATTATATTAGTCAAAGTCTCACTCCTGTTAACTACTTTGAAATACCTGTTGCTAAACTTAAAGCTTGGCATAGAAACAATGTTATTTTACATTTTCTCTTTGCCAGAACACACATTTTATTCCTGATCCAAGAACTTCCCTTGAGCCCAACAAATCTATCCTGGTAAGAATAATTACATCCATTTGAGGTAAAAAGTATTTAATAAGTACCTACAAGGGCCAAGTTCTGGTCAACTCTGCACTTTCTTTTGTGTGTGTGTGGTGTTTGGCTGGGGCTGGGTTTGAACCCACCACCTCTGGCATATGGGGCCGGTGCCCTACTCCTTTGAGCCACAGGTGCCACCCAACTCTGCACTTTCACCTGCTACTCCCTTTTCTGGGATGGATCCCTTTTTTGTGTTCCACCAGGAACACTCCCATTCCGCCATCAGATTCAGTTCAAATTACAATCTTAACTGACTCTCTCAGAGAAGATATGTGAGTTACTTCTGTTTTACTTATAGTTCATCTGTCAATACATCTTTAAGGTGCTTCATACATCATGCCCTCCTAAATAAAACGTGTGTCCCTCTAGTAGGACACTCTTTTCATCCTTGCTACTCCAATTGCACTGAAGTCTTATCTATCAAAAAATGTGTTCAGTAAGGTCCTTGTTGAACAAATAAATTAATCATTGTATTAATTCTGAGTAAGATATTTCTAAATGCCTACCTCCTACTAGGTAGAGTAATAGACCTAGTTACACATGATGAATGAATGAGTTTGGGCTTGTACTGGACACCCATTATACCACATCACACTATAGTGTATGTGATATGTTGCATATTTAGAAAAGGGAAGACTAGTCATATAAGTATCTCCCTCACCCTTCAACCAATAATGCAAGTTGTATTTTAACTACTTGACTGCGTTCCCTTGCTACCGGTCATTACAGAATCTGCCATATATTTAGTTTTCAAGACTCTAAAAAAAAAGTAATAATAATAAAATAAATTATCAACATTAGTCTATTTCAGTGGACTATTACAAAGTGGGTTGCAAACTTTTACATTGTGATAATGCTTCCTAAATGTATGTACTTTTTAGAAATTTACAATGTATAGTTTTTATTCCAATAACATATCCAGGGACTTTAAAATAAGCAATTAGGTAAGCATGAAATTGTTCTAAGAAATAAAAGATTGTTTTTGAACTGTTTAAAACATTAAATGCACATAGAATTCAGTTCAATAACTATAGGTAATTACTACAGAAGTAATATTGTCTTCAGCATGGTGACAGGATAACAAAGAAATAGTGGTTCTCTTAAAAATAGAGTTATGCTTTCCAGACATGCTATATTCTTCTTTTGGGGAAAAATACACTTCTGTGCTTAACATTCAACTCTATTTATAACTAAACATTGATAAAATTACCTTTAGTATTTGAAGTAATAATAAAAATGAATGTGTTAACAATATATATTAGTTATTCTTTATGAGAATATAAAGAATGTTATCGAGTTAGATCCATTTTGAATAGGGAATTTTTCAGGAAAAAAATCAAGTGGTATGAAAAAATATGTAATTAGGTACAAATTGATTTATACCTTAAGTTTTTTTGTTCACTTGAAGTTTACCTAGTGAATGTATAGAAATTTAAACTAAAGATATTCCCCAAAGTGGAAATAACCATTCAAAAAGAAAAATCATTCCAGTGTGTTTCAAAAACCCTAAAAAGATAAAAACTTATCTCCTTCTTTGAAGAGGTAAATATTCAGCTGAATACATTTGGTATTCAATTTGCACAGAAACCATGACCTGTTGAAACAAGTTGTAAAATAAAACTAGTATGACATTGAATTGCTCCAAGTACTTTTACTGTAAATGAGAAACAAAAACAGAGACAAGGAGGAAGTAATAGATTTCCTTTAGAGAGCCTTATTTTAGGGGATATTCTATGCCATGATTGTTAAACCCCTTCAGTGACAGGCTATCCTAGCAGTTAATTGTCTTTGAAACTTCACTTCTAATTTTGGCAAGATTAGATGACTTAAATTTGTTATTACCTTTTTAATTTAAGTGTTTAATCTTATAAAAATGTTGCCAATTACCCTTTGGGGGCTTGTTTATTATTCCCAAATTTCAGGCTGACTTTTGTGCAGTCAGTGAGACTAAATTTTATGCAGTTAGAGAAAATATTTTATTTATTCACCTCAGATTGTATTTTAGTCATAAATCATCCTTTCCTATTCTTGATAGGTAGTCAAGTTCAGTGCTGTATATTACCCTTGCTTTTACTCTGTGTCAAAACACTTTCCCTCAGACAGAAGAAAAAGACAACTATGAAGTAGAAATTATGACAATATCTGGTATTTAATTAATATGACTCATGCTCCTGCATCATAATCACATCTCTATGAATATGTGTGTAGTCACAGAAGCACGCAGCAGAAGAAAAGCTGTTCACTGCTGTCTTTCTTTGTTTTTCATTTTTTTCTTAACCTTGTGCTTAGTTTTTGTACCTGAGACCTAAGTCAGTGATGGTGATGACATAGTTTTAATATGTGCCAAAAAGACTTGGCCACAATGGAAATGTGTGCTCTATCAAAGGAAGGATTGTGACATCTATTCAGGTTTACTCTACTGCTCACCTTGCTTTAGTAAACAGAAGAATATGAGCAAATTCAGCTGCCAATAACTTTATCTTGTGTCTTAGTGACCTTTTGCCATCATTTTTGCATCCATGACTCTCTACTCCAATATGTTAAACATGTTTTCTCATTTCAAAGGTATCCTCTTTTAATGTGCGAATATTCAAAATTACTTACTCATCAGCTTTGTTATTATTAGCTATCATTGCTACAGATCCAAGAAGAACAGACACCAGTTATGTACTTTGCATATATTACTATTTAATACACTGAAAAACTCTACAAAGTAAGTATGCATTGTCTGCTTTGTGCAAATGATGATGTCGTGACTTCCATGGATGCAGCCACGTGTCTGCGGTCCCACTGTGCGATCACTGGGCAAAGTTTTCTTGCCTTAGTGCCAAATTTGTAGTTGCTGAGGCAAAATAGTAAATCACAACCTCTACTCTCTTTAAGCAAATTTGTTTAATCAAATCTTTTCCTACTTTGTTGGCATGAAAAAGGGAGGTAAACCTCCTTTCCACTACTGATAACAATTAACTGTCACCTACTTTTCAGCTACATAGTTTAATAAGGATTTTGAAAATAATCTGTGTGGCAGAATTCACCATCCGCCATTTTCAAATGAAAGCAGCATGGATCAGAAACCCCATATATATTGCATCATGTGGTATAGCTAATATGTCAGAACTAAAATTTGATGTCTCCTATTTTTAGTAAAATTTCCCATTCTTTCTACTGCTCAGTTGTCACTTTTGACACATCATGGCAAAAGAAGCTCAACACACCCTACAAGTCATTGAACAACTCGGCTTCCTCCAACATGTGCTCAAACAAACTGATAGGGGAATGGTGAATGAAATGGGATAGTGGTAGCACCTATATTTATTTAACAATAGAAAGTGAGGAATAGCAGAGTGACAGAAGAGCAAGTAAGTCAACTTCTCAAGGCACCTGACTTCACAGTCCAATGCAACACAAGCATTTGAATCCATTTAACTACCCAGAAAAGCCTTCACAAAGAAATTCCAAAAGCTTATCACTGTGGGTTGCAAGCTAGCAGAGAGACATTTTGCAAAACTCTACTGAAGGATTATTTATTTTTTTCTAAATGACACAGGTGAAGACACCAGAAACAGAGAACTTCCTAGTTCAAAACCCAAGAGCACAGGATTTATGTGTTAAAGGGGCAAAGGGTAAATGAGTTTTGTTCTTTAAATGTGGCAATCATTTCATGTGGTGAATAAAACAGAATACCATCCTTGCACTTGCTTCCTGCAAGGCTCATCTTCTGCTTCTGGCTCTCATAACTCAGGCATCCTTAATGCCATAAATATTGTCATTGCCCCCCAGTGTAATTTAGTACATGTTGTCTCTCACTCAGGTATGTTTTCCTTACCCTATGTCTCTTAAACTAGCATATTCTATTTTGTCAATAATATCTTGATCTCTATTGAGGTTTTCTGGTTACTTGCCTGGTTGCACAGACAGCTCCAATTCTTCAGGGGAAAATTGTACCTCATGTAGTTTCTTGACATCAAACACAAACTCGAGAAATTGTAAGAAGTTAGTAAATGTTTAAAAAACTGGATGAATTTACAACACTGGTTTTCAAAACAACAGGTTATGATGTTTCCTTCTAGTTGGCTCATGAACGTGCACTGTTTCCTCTCAATCCTTGGGTGGAAGGAAATCTCAGCACCTTTTTAGTTCTTTCTGTTAACGAATATGTATGGCTATCTTAAAATGCATTTGTAATCATGCCTGCAAGGCACATATAATTATGTCTAATTATGACACAACACCATGAAATTATACATATTAACTCTGGAAATAAAATTTATGGAGCTTTTTGTTTTATTGTGACAGAAAACTTACTTCCTTAGATTGATATAACATAAACACTGACTCAGAGCTAAAAGTAATTAAAGAAATTGTAGTATTCAGTAAGAAGGGTCATCTAGAACATGAATAGTATACATATCTACTTTTGGACGAGTATTTGTGAAAAAACTTGGTACTTGCTTACACTTTCTGTGTTTGATTCTATACACAAAAATAACTCCAAAACTCAAAGATTTAGACAATCTAATGTGCACAAAATAACCTGTGAATCTGATTAAAATGCAGATTGAGATTCAGTAAGGGTAAAGTGTTGCCTTCCTAACAAGCTCGCCAGTTTCATCAAATGTACCTTATGGTTTGAGACATGTTGAACTGAAATGATATTTGCATTTACATGTAGAAGCTTATAAAAAAAATTAAATATGAACTGCTGACTAGAATCACTTCTTCATACTTCTGTAGCCATTTTGATCAGGAGATTTAACAAAAAAAGGGCTCAAGAACCTCTTTGAAATTAACTTGAACAACAATAATGTTCAAACATACAAGTGAAATGTAGGCATACTTTAGAAGTCAAATTATTTGGTAGATTCTGGGTCCTGGTCTTGTCTCCTTGACAAAACTTTAGTCAGGCTATTCAGAACTCAACTTAGCCCTGACCTTGGGATGTCCACCAAGAGTCCAATTTTAGGAAAAAATCCTGCTATGTCAGGTAAACCAGAATCTCCCACCCTTGATATCTAACCAATAACCTCTTCTGCCACCCTCTCTCACCTATTATTTGATCACCTTGTCCTGCCTTTAACAGAAATCCTATTATATTGATTTAGCCAGAATCTCCTCTGACCCCTGAATTTTTCTTTGGTAATTTTTCAAGCATTCAGTTGCCTCACCCCTTGCCCTCCTGTTATAAATATTTGTAGTCTGAGTTCAGCTCAACCTTTTCCCCTACCACAAAACCCCATCACAATAGTTCCTGTACTCACTGAATAAAGATGCCTTACCATTTTAAGAAATGTCCTGAATAATATCTTTTCTTTAAAAGAAATAATCTTCCTGGAGCAAGAAAATGTTGACTTACTTAACAAGACAGATATAGCAACATAGTCTGCAGGAAGGAGGGGCCTCTGGTTCCAGCTTGGACCATTCCTTATAACTTGTGCTTATAACTCCAATATGCCTCTCCTACACTTCCCTCCTGAAGCGTGTTCACTAAGAGAATTAGGAGTTAAATGTCCAAAATTAAATAACTATAATATAAAACACCTAAATATTATCATTGTCAACTTCAATCAAGAGTAGCAGTTGCGAAGCCTTCAAATACTCAACTCACAAGAGAGCGTCAGAGTCATGAGGCTGCAGTGGTTAACAAAAATATCCAGGCCAGGCTCTGTGGCTCATGTCTATAATCCTAGCACTCTGGGAGGCCGAGGAGGATGGATTGCTTGAGCTCATGAGTTCAAGACCAGTCTGACAAAAAATCCCAAGTTGGAGGTTGCTGTGAGCAATGATGAAATGGCACACTACCCAGGGCAACAGCTTGAGACTCTGTTTTAAAACAAACAACAACAAAAAAATGTGTCCAAACAGAGCTGATCACTTGCTAGGGTAGCAGAGGTGATATTTGAGTAAAAGATTAAAAAATGTGCATATGCATCTGTAATTTTAGTCCAGTAATTTGAATAACTAAATATTATAATATATAAAAGACACATTATTATAATGCTAATAGTTTGTGATATATTCTGAAAATTAAAACATGTTAAATTTCTTGGCGATTTTGTTTTTATTATCTTAACCCTAATGCCAGCTCTTTGCGGAAGGTAGCTGCAACAATCAGATTTAAATATGCTAAATGTTGTCATTTGAAATTTTAATGGGGATAAATAATTATTATAAAATGTGTTGATTTCTCACTGTCAGTGAAAATTACCATGTCACACACAGCAAGCTTTTAAATGAGTGAAAATAGTTTTTATAGTGGCAGTTTATGTCCTAGGAGAAGCAATTGTCTAGGCTACAAATAATATATTTATTGGGACACATGGTGAAATAACTGAAATGTTCATATAAAATTGTCATATTGCTTATTTTCCTTTTAAGATTTGTACATTTAAAAACTGATATTTACAAATTCAAAACTATTAATACATAAGCTCCAATTGGGAATATTTTAACATTCAGGTATGAATATAATGTATTAAGTTAAATCTACAACTTAACATTCAAAACAGTCTACTGAATATATGTTCAATGATACTCTAAAACATTTTTGGCAAAATGAAATGGCACATTGAAATCCAAAAGTCACATGAAACATGGGAATGGCCACAAGATAAAACCATAAATTATAAAATATCCCCGATTAGTTCTCATGGAACTTGGAAGGCAAGTAGGGGGGCATTGGATAGTGAATTCATGGCAACAAATGAAATTTCCTGACAGTTCAAGGCCTGAGAAATGACTGAATTCCCAAAGCCACAGTGAAACCTCAAGATATTCACTGGTCATCTGGATGACTCTCCCGGTTTGAGTTCTCCCTGGGTCTGTTTACTGCTGTTTTATTTCTTTCACCTCTAGGCATTCCTACTTTCACTTGGACTTCCATTACTTTTGGTTTCTTCCTCTACCCAATCCCTGGCCGCTGTGTAGGATAATGGCCATCACTGCCTTTTTGGCCAAATGAATCCAATGATTATGTCTGATGTTTATGACAACTCAATATACAGAGCAGTGTGTGTGTGTGTGTGTGTGAGTTTGTGTACGTGCATTAATTTTAACCTATACCTCAGAGGTTAGATTACATTTGTAGAACCCTGATCAGAAACGCACGATTCAGAGACAGTTAATTGGTATTTCAAGCCCCTTGATCAGAAATTCATATTTCATACCTCTTACATAAGCTTGTTATACATCAGTAAGTAAATATACATCAAAAGTTCCATAAATAACATTATAAACAATATAACATTTTATTTGGGGGGAAATAAGTGATGCTTATATGGTTGTCCAGAAAGAATGTGTGGTACATTCATACACCTGTCCCCCTGCATATACACACACGTTTTCCCTCTCTTCCACTTCTCAAAGATTCTGAAAACTAAGCCAAATAGACATTTGATCCTACAATCAATTTATTATGTTATTTCCTTTAGAGTAAACTGGGAATTTCAAGATGCTTGTAGGATTGACTAAAAGAAAATAAACACTAATATTATGAAATGGCTCATATGGTTATTTTTGTATGTTCTTGGGAAAAAAATATTTTCAGAGTCTATTCTGAGGCCAGCTTTCATTGGAACATGTTCCATGATAGCAATGTTGGAAAGAATTTTATACATCCTCCTTCTGGATCTAGTATTCAGAAACTATCAGTTTTACTAAAATAACCTGATAATTGTTGACTGCCAAATTTTGACAAGATCAATACAAAGCATTTGCTTTGATTACCAATAACATGAATAACATTAATAGATTCTAAGGACAAAATGAACATTTACATTGTACATATTAACAGTAAAAATAATAATATACACTGAAAATGTATATTTAAAGGTAAACTGTATAAAGTAACAATATTTACAGAAATTTTGAGTTTTAAAATTAGAAGCTTCAAATGCATTCAACATACAAACTTAAATTGTATTTTGCTAAGTTTGTTCAGATTATAATTTTAAATAGAACATTAATATGTACATACCTAGTTACTCTCTGATATTGATTAAGAACCGCTTGATAGTCACAAATGGATTTTTTTCCTCAAAGATTACATAGGATTTTTTTTTTCAGTTGTTGGCTGGGGATGGGTTTGAACCCGCCACCTCTGGCATATGGGGCTGGTGCCTACTCCTTTGAGCCACAGGTGACACACCATGGGCTATTTTATGTATCTTTTTTGTTTTATTAGTATTGTAAAGTGAAAACACATCCAGATTCATTGTGGCCGACCCTGATGCCCCAGTTTACAAACTCCATCTCCCAACTTCCTTTGCTGTTTAGTCTAGTCATGAGACAAGTATCGCTAATCCACTATCTGCTAGGGACTTCCGGCAAATTTTGCTCTCTTGATATAAGGATCGCCTCTTTCTCTTTGTTGTTTATTAGTCCTTATAGTTATTTAGATGTGGATAGCAAACAAATTCATAGGTAGTACATGGTCTTTCACAGGCATAGACCTCTCATGGTATTAATGATCTCCATTCTTCCTGAATACTATATTATATTATATTATATTATATGTATATGATGTTATATATGTTCATGTATATTATAATGTTATATATGTAATATTTTATATATACATATTTTCAGTAGTTTATTTCTTTCCTAAAATTTCTCTAGTTTTTATCCTGAATAGCTACTTACTCTTTGGTTGTTTATTCTTAATACAATCTACAGTCACATTATCAGGTTTCCACTTATTATTCATGCTTATACACGGAATATGAGTTTGGTTACTATCTAAATGTAAGAGCGTTAGAGTGTAGATCACATGTGATGGTAGATCGTGTCTATGTGGGAGCACTAGGATGCATTAGTGAGGATTATTTATTGTATCTACCCTTTTGAAATTCTATAGAACAAGTTCAATTTATTCTCTTCTTTTTCTTAGGCACAGTAGAATGTAGAATAGTCAACATCTCCTTACCTCTTTACACTGTCTCCTTTCCATGGTTAACATAATACCACTTTTCTTTACTTCCTTCTTACTTTTTTCACTCGTACGGGTGTAATTAAAATCCCTTGAAAGTCAGTGTTTTGCTCTAGCCACCCCTACTAATTCTTTCTCCTAAGAATCTCTCACACATTTTCCTTTCCTTCTAATGAATTTTTCTACATTAGCATAAGACCATGTCTTACAATATTATCCTAAATAATTATCTTAATCTTTATTCTTGATACTTTCCACAATATCATAACCATCTTTTATTTTCTATACAAGTTAAGTAATGTTGTATATTTATAGGTAAAATGATGAAATACATTCTAATGTTATTTCCAAAAACTTTCCCCTGAAAACCTTATCCCCAACTATGCAAAAATTGCTTACAATTTTCAAAATGTGAGATGCACTAGCACTTCTAACCTTTAGTATACGCAGTTCTCTTTCTGTACTGCCATTTTGCTTCACCAGCCTGGCAGAGTATAGTTAGATCAAAAATTACTTTTTCCCAGAAAGCCTTAGTCTAAAATAGTGATAAGGAATTCCTCCTTCACAGTACCATTGAGTTTGATACCTACTGGTATCAAATCAGTTAATCACAATATATTATAATTTTGCAACAATTGTACCAATTTTCTAACAATATTAATAAAAGCATTTGAATGATTTCTATGTGAACATTAACTTTTCTTAAAAACTCTGTGAAATTAGCTGTTAATATTCTATTCCTATATCATCAATCATTGCCTGAGATTGAGGCACAGAAATGGTTGTACAACTTGCACAAGTTTCATATCTGCTAGAGGCAAGATGTTGCATTTATGAATTTTATTCCATTTCTGTATTTCTCAGTTACAAAAAAAAAAAAAAGCACCCAGGATAATGAATTACTTATAGCAGAAACATAAATGTGTGTTTATTGAGTGTTGAATGAAATGGAAGAAATATGCTAATGGACGTGAAAGCAACCAAATAATTCAGTTAAGTACTTACTGAAGTTGCTTCATCATATCTGCTTAATTACTGTTCACATGAGAGGCAACAAGATTTAAAGTTTAAAGGCTTATGTATAAATTCCCAGACAGTAAATTTAACAGTTTTTTGTGTCAAGTGGGAATAAATTTAGTTTATAGGCAGATGCTGAATTTAGTTGTGTTGATGAAGATATAAGAAATGTTAAGGAACAATGTGACAAAATTTAGAGGGCATCAAGAAAATCATAAAATCAAATTCCATTTCTTCCATCCTAGAATTCTTTCATGATTCCTTTAAACTCCCAGTGGTGTTCTTTTGTGATTTTGGAACTCTTCATCATTTTAATGCTTTGGGTAGACACTTTTAGTATATGATCATAAATCATCATGTGAAGTATAAAGCAAGAACACTTTGTTTGGGAATTTGCTATTGCCAGTGTCATTTTTTTTAAAGAAATTTCTGTGTGTTTTAATGATAAAGGAAAAGAGATTCTCAAGGAAATATGAATGATGCCCTTTCAGTTGTTATTTTATGTTAAAAAATGCTTAAAGTGCTTAAATAAAACTTAAAATTAGATAAACACTAAATAAGAATAAACTAAATTTTAAGATATTTCAAATAGTTTTTCATATAATTGACAACTGTGCCAGCAATCTTAAGCTATAATTATTTATGAAAAGATAGATCATTTCCCTTCACACGTTTCATCACGCTGACCTTATATATCCCACGTTCATCAACAGCTTTGTTCATTTTCTCCACTTTATGGAACTGCTACATTTTTACATCTCATATAATACCTCTCCAGGATGCACTGAAATATAATAATAATATTAAATGAGCTCATCTGAGTTTCTACAAAGCTCCTGTAACACTTCATTGCTCATAGTTGCTATATTTTGTGAATTGTTTATTCACTTAGTAGACCTGTATTTCACGGCTGCTACAAACTAATCATCATGCCAGGACCTGAGTTTAAGATGATAAAATAAAACAGAAGCATTTGTAATAATAATGATTCAGCCAGGAGACATGGAAAACAATGAACTGGAAAGCTGCTTAGAGTCACGGTCTGGGATATGATCAGGAAATGTTCCCACACATCAATGAAAGGTCATCTGTCACTTTGGCCCTGTAGGATTTCAGAATACTAAGGAAGACAGACTCTCATGCAACTTTGGACATGGCAGCACTTACTGTGATTCTCTTCTCCATTCTAGTATTTTATACTCAGTACGTGAATTCAAAGGACATCATGATTATTTAAAATGTTTTAAACGTTTAGTCACCATAATTTCAAGCTCTCAAAATCAACTATTTTCATAATGTGGCTAGACATCTCATGTATTCCCAAAATGTATGTTTATCTCTGATTTCCTTAAGTTTTCTTTCTATATTGATCTCTGAAGCATTTAAATGAAATTACTTACAGGGCCTTCTTGTGCTTCCTGCTCTAACTCCTGTTATACAAAATATAATTACTGTCTTCTTATGGATATGAACTACTCTTCTAGATTTACTATTACTAAATCCTTCCAATTTCCCAAGTTTCTAACAATTTTTATCGCCATGTCTATAAGGATTCCACTTACACTGCAACAATGAGATGGGCAGTTTAGGGTTTATTCCCTCTCTTGTATTCTTTCTTTCATTAAATGGCTCCCATTTTAATTTTTTCTTTACTTGTCTCTTCATTGGTTTAATTTGTCTTTTATATGCAGTGAGAAAGCGCTCTGTGCCAAAGTGCCTTTATCGTTTGTTCTAGATTTTGTTTTCAAGCTTATATACTTGCACAAGATACATCATAGTAAGTCAATAAATTATACGACTTACATAACTATGGTCCAAATAAATCCTGTTCATTTGCACATACCAGTATAAGAAAACTACCCAATACAGATCTTCCCATATGTCTAACATCAAACTGAGGTCTACACTCAATCTGTTGGAGCTTTGCCTATTGTCTTTTATGGACTTCTCTGTTCCACAGTTTTCTTTAGCATCTTCATCCTACTTTAGCATTTACCTTATAGTGCCTGACAATGTTTCCCCTTTCAAAATAATTTTGTTAATTTAAAACTTAATGTTATTTAAAGTATTCAACAAATATTTTCTCTTGTGAACCCAATAAAATATATCTAAAGTTAAAATATCCATCTAGTATAACTACCCTGGTCCTTAACTTACAGTTCACTTAGTTATGAATATTTTTGAATTCATACCTGCAGGTTTTAGGCAGAATCTCTAAATAATTTTATGTATCTTGAATACCCTGGGTGTGCACTACCATTAACTTTCTAAAGTCTCTCTGATTTATTTTGTAGGGTTGAGTTTCTTTTACCAGCCTTATAATAAAGAATATGTCTCTCCTAACAGTAGTTTATCTTTGAAAATACTATACTCTGTTTTGTCTATCATTTAAACCTAGATTTGCCTCTAAGAACCCCTTTCATACTTTCTTACAAGGCGTCTTCCTTTTTCAAAAAGTCATTTACCACTTCCTATTTTGGGTCTCCAGGACTAAATCTTTTGTTAAAATAGACATTGCTAACCCATTCCAAGAAACAAAATATGAGAGCCACTTGTTAAAAAAACTCCAATTTGCTCTTTATGTCTTCGTTGATAACATCAACTTCCTCATTGTAATTTATCTCAATCTGATTCCCAGGTATCTGTGACCATTATACATTTATTGACATCTATCTAGTAGAAAATACAGAAATAAGTCATACCATATTGGTAATATTGGGGATACGGTGGTCTGATCTAAGAATTCTAAAAATAACAAATACTTTGTCTTGTTTGGTATGTTATTGGTCTCAATACAAAAGGTAATTTTTTTTTTAAATTAACAATCCAGAACTTATGTCAATAATCACTGTCTTCATGAGTGTGTAATGCAGACATAACACCTTAGAGAACGAAAGCCAGTAGTCATGTATCTGGCACGCTTGTTGAGTAAACTAGAGCCATGTTGTGCTTCATACAATTTATATTACACACAGAAGTCAGGAGTGCTGAGAAAGTAACTATTTATAGGGGGATGAGGAGATTCGAGCCACGGCCACTAACGAGACAACTTGAAGGACTGGCAGGTAAAAATATGGCAGTTATCAGGAATAATCAAAGGAATCAAACATGTCCATCTTCTGAAGATTGATGTTGAAAGGGGATGCTTAGCAATAGGGGCTTCCATCTAGTCAACATCTCAGTGAACTTCACAGCCAAGTATCAAAGTCATTTAATGCCACAGTTGCTAAACAGGTCCAGCAATTAGGAAGGAAAGTCAAGTGTAGAATAGAAAATGACCTAGGATCACCTTGGTTCTGTCACCATATCTGAACTTGATAGCTTTCAAGAGAATAATGACCCCTGCTTCACATTTTTCCTTCTAAATCTCACACAGATTCTTCTTTTGGACATTATAATTTGGAAATATAGAAACATGAAGAGTTTTGGAAACTTAGTTTCCGTCATAATCAAGTTGACATTGCATGATCCAGGAATCAGAACATGCATTAAGCTCAAAAGATAATTTAGGTCACCTTGACAATCACTGTATATTGAAATATAAACATTTTCTAGTGTACTTCCCTAAACTTGTGGAGAAGGCAATATGTAGCAATACTAGAATAATTATGCCAACAAGATTATATTTTTCTTGGGCCTCTTCATCCAATATAGTTGTAATTATATCTCTATACTTAAATCAAATAAGTAATGTTTATAATTCCGTTTTCCAAAACAGAAAATTAAGTATGAATTTTATGTTAAACAGCCTTTGAATATAAATTTTTCTTTTTTTTTTTTTTTTCTTTTGAGACAGAGTCTCACTTTTTCACCTTGGGTAGAGTGCCATGGAATCATAGGTCATAGCAACCTCAGTCTCTTGGGCTTCAGCAATACTATTGCCTCAGCTTCCCTAGTAGCTGAGACTATAGGTGTTGGCCACTGTGCCGGGCTAGGTTTCTATTTTTAGTAAAAATGGGGTCTCACTCTTACTGAGGAATTCAAAAGTGAACTGGTCAGGCAATCCACCTGCCTCAGCCTCTCAAAGTGCTAGGATTGCAGGCTTGAGCCACCATGCTTGGCCTGAATATAAACTTTAACTATGAGGTCTGCAGCAATCATAATGTTAGTAAACATTGCCATCAGATAGCTTATTTATTTTATTTGAATATGAATTATTTAGTATGGGAATTTGCTCACTTAATCTGTAAATTAACTCATCATTCTGAGGTGGGTTCTCGTCTGGGGTTATATTGCTTTACTCTTTCCTACAGCTACACAAAAAATAATAATAAAATAGTCTCTGACAGAGTAGAATCAAACCCAAGGCAAAGTTTGATTTTGTTCCACACTGGTTTCACTTAAAATTCATGACTGCTGACTTCACGGGAACTTGATACTGCCTGGAATTCTAGCAAGTCCCTCTATTTGAATTATTTTCTGCTCTTGAGACAATTTTATACTTTCGGCTTTCCCTCTCAATATACAACTGCTCTACTTATTCACTTTCAGCCACAGGTCTCATGCAAGATTGAGAAAATAAATGTATTCAGGGAGGAGCTCGAATTCTTATCACTAATCTCAAAACCAATCTGTGTCCTTGTCGGATGCACGTGTGATCGTAGTATTCCCTCCTGTGAAATGGAAAGATTATTCTGACT
The DNA here is from genome assembly GCA_963573935.1 of Arctocebus calabarensis. NCBI lineage: Eukaryota > Metazoa > Chordata > Mammalia > Primates > Lorisidae > Arctocebus > Arctocebus calabarensis. The sequence continues at coordinate 16,104 of CAUYON010027401.1, forward strand.
CCCCTCAAAGTCCAAATATTCCACTTTCTCTCTAGACTCCAAAGATCTCCAAAGACTGTTTTTTATCTATTTATCTACGTATAATTTAACAAAACCTCAATGGAACAAATGTCTCTCTACACTCAAGTTTATTAATCTTCCCGTGTTCCTTGTTCTGAAATTAGTGTCATTGTCCTCTCATCTCAGGCCAAAAACTTGGTAGTCATCCTTGACTCCTCCCTGTAGATTATCCAGACTACTAGAAAATTCTAAAAGCTTATAGCCCCCAAATACGCTTAAGTTCATCAGTTTTCTACATAACCATTGCTGCTATGCTAACCAAGTCTCAACTATTTCTTATCTCATCTTCTGCAAGGATAAATATCGGCCAGGGTATTCCCCATAGCTCAAGTGCTGATAATTTATTTTCTTAGTCATTGTATCCAAGAGAACATAAAGAATTTTATAATGTGCTCTCTTATTGTTGTATAGCATGACGTAACCTCATTTTTTAAGGCACATTGTTTTATGATTTCTTTTGGGAATGGTGTTCCAAGAAAATCCCTTCCTTTCAGATGTCTTTATAACCAGAGCTGGCTAGAGGTGTATGATAAAAATTACTCACAGACTTAATGAAACACATGCCGATCATTCTTCTCTTTTATATTATCATGTGGAAAAGGATACCACAATTTTAATATTTCACAATTTAGACTTGGGCGAAAACGCTTCAAAGAATACTATCATCAAGCTCTGTTGGTATAGAACAAAGGTAGGTTTTGCAGATGAATAAGCATGGCTAATCTTATATCAGTGTCTTGTTTTGTTAAGAGTCATCCATAAGTATGAGTGGTTTCCTAAGAGAAGCTTCCCTTGGATACATTCGAAGAAATTATATTTATCTCTGTTCAGAAAATCTCTTAAAGTATTTATGGTATTTGGTTCTTTCATCTTTCTATATGACTATTTGGCAGGTGGATGTTAAGTTACTCACAGTTCATCAGAAGCTATATGTACTATGGTGTTGATTTGAAACTTAGGTTTCAAAATAGGCCCCATTTCTATTTGGTAGCTTTGATGTTGGAAGAACAGAGTCCTTGTAAGGGTTCTAGTAAATCTTACATTACCAATGTTATAGTTGTATGCTGTTGTTCATAAAAACATTACGTACCATAAAGGCAGAAATTATGTCAGTGGTGCCCAGTATTGTATTTGTTATTTACTGAATCAGTAAAAAAATACATTCATTAAATGAGTATTGTTAAAATAATGAAAGGATGAAAATTAATGAGGAATATATTACTGTGAATTATACTAATGAAATTAGAGTTAATGAATGGACACTTACTTAGCCATTGGATTAACAATTCTTCTTAGAAGCATAAACATGGTAAATTTGGAGATATTGAGGTCTCCACTACACATCTAGTAGGCATTAATAGGAAAGTCTAGTTTGAATTACAGACTTTCAAATTATAAACATGGGGGAGATAATTGAATCTGTTATATGACCTAGGGAGATGACAGTAGATAAAAACTGTCCCAAATAGGAATCTATGGATTACATTTCAGGGTAGCTAACAGTAACTGAGCAACTACTCTTTGCCATTCATTGTGCCAAATGATTCCCATGAATGACTTCATTTATACTCAGTTTTACAGGTGAAAAACTAATAATGAAAGACCTTAGATTCCATCTCAAAAGTGACTGTTTCTAATAGTAAAAGGCAAAATATAGAACAAATGGAGTTTCTATTTACAGAATTGCCCTCTTAACGGAAGCCGTCTGCTGTTCTTCTCAGAATTATGCAAAGGAGAAGATAAAGAGTCCAATTAGCAGGAAAAATCAGTATAATTGAATATATTGTAATCAGGACTTCTCTCTTTACATACCTTAGATAATACTTTCCAGTTACTTTGCCAGGTTCTTTACTTTCTCTCCAAAAGTGGACTGTCGCTCCAAAAATTATAAAGTGGCTTGAGCCTTGTTGTGTTCCTTTATTTTTGTCAGGTCTTATCACTGGAGGTTAGGGTTAGCTGTGTAGCATAATGGAGATTGTTAGATGTTTATATTCATAGATTCTTAATCCCCCAAAATAACAACCAACTCCCGAGTAATCACCGAAGCAGAAACTAAAGAGCTAATCAGATGAAATCAGAACATGATTGACCTGATCTTTTTACGTGCTATACCTATAAGATTCTCTCAAACACTGAAATTCTAGTTCTTCCTACCACTTACATGATTGCAGCTATTTCTACATTGCTAAAGGGTCAAGATCAACAACCCCTACCTAATTCACAGTATTGGCCAAAATCTGCCACCTAGTTCTTTCCCAGAAATGTTGGAAAAGAGAACTAGGTATTTAGACCTGTTTTTCTCATGATGAATTAAATCCTAACATAAAAAATTATGCATGTTGATATGCATGTTTTTCCAAATGAAACAGATAGGAAAGAGCTAATATTTTTAAAGAGAATAAATTTGGCAAGCATTCTAACAAATACAAGAGACTACCAGAGGGAACAAGAGACCTGTTGGCAGATGGATCCCTGGATCTATCTCTTTTTGAGACCTTGCAAGAGACCTCTGTGAGACCTTTGTGCAACCCCTTGCTGAGTCCTGTGAGATGTTCAACTCTGTTACAACAGATTCCTACTTAAACTTTGGCTAAGCCAACTGACTTTCTGTTACTTATATTTAGCTGAATGCTAACTATTGCATGTTCCTTAGATACTCTCTAAGTTGCATTTCTTGAGTCAGACTCTGCTGGTACTTTTGTGCCTGGGCACAAACTGGGTCTCATGTCAGAATGAAATAAATTTTTCTTCCTTGCTTGCTCTGTGTTTTAGCAAAAAGAAAAAAAAATTATACTGGAATCTATTGCACTATTCATCACAGCCTGTTATATTGTAGTCACTTATGTGTGTTTATCTCCGGCAAGACTCTAAGTCCCTTGCGTGGAGGTCAAGGCAATATTTTAGCCATCATTCTGTGACAGCTAGTACACTCTACCACAGCTAGAGTAGTTCTTGGCATATGGGTGTTTTTAAAATACAATACAGAATAAATTAAATTGTATAGTTTGAATATCTTAAATTATAACTACATTAGGGGTGAAAGTGCTGTTATTACTTCATTTAATCCAATAGTGTTTGTAATGTGTTCAATGAATAATATAATATTAGTTCCCAGAAAATGAACTATTTATCCTGATAAGGTCACTGCTAAATGGTTTAAGAAGATGTACATTAATGTAGTTGCAATTTATAATTTTAAAAGTAAATTTTAGTGTGTCTTTAACTACAGGCTATATTCCAAGTCTCATTGTAAGAAGCGATTCATGTACAGGGTCCTTTGAAATAAGTTTCTTCACTTATTGAATGACTTTATGGTTTATCATGTGACCAGGCAGTTCATAAACTTTTCAGTCATTGGAAAATTGATGAATCTATATATTAATTAAAAATAAATATTCACACAGTTGAAGAATCATCAAAATGCATTTAAATCATGCTTTAGTAATTTGGAGCAGTAATTAAGATAAATTTTTCTGATAGATTATTATGACTTTTTTGTTGTTCTACAGCTTGTTGGCTTTTGGATTATGAATGTTAGCACAGTTTTGACAGCAAGATATGTTAACAGAATAAATTGGATGATTCTTGACAGAAATCCAAGAAATTTAACAATTTTGACCATGGAAGAACTGAGGATTTGGAGTGAAGATGGATGTGAAAATGCAAAAATCAACAGTGAAAAAAATGTCGAGGAAATAATAGCCAATATTTATAATTATGTTAAACTAGTCAAAATTAATTCCAACACTTCAGCATCAATTTGATAAATAATCTACAAGCACGAGAAATGAACATTCGAGTATAAGGCAAGACAGTTGATCAAGACATAGGCAAATAATCACATATAAAAATCAGGTTCTCTCATCAACATAGGAGATAACTAAACTTTTTTTTGCTCTTTTTGCTTCCCAAATCTCATCTATAAGTGAGTCAGAACAAAAAACACAAAACAATGTAAAACTAAATGAAAATATAGACTGTGCCTATTGGAAAAAGAAGGAAGATGAGAAAGGAGTTTTCAGTATATAGGTTATTTTAGTACCTTATAAAGAAGAAAGACTACTGGGATAGTATCCACTTACATATTATAATATTGAATAGGTATTTTTCTGATTACTACTTCCATAGTCTACCAATGGAAAGAGAACAGGGAGAACCCTACCATTGCAAATTCAATTCAATGGGAGTGCTGATTTTTCTGGTCTGTCAGGGAGCTATGCTATTTAGTCATCTCCTTCTCCTCCCTCTGTTATTTTCCTCGTGGCTATTTCACATCAACAAACTCAAGAGGAGATACCAGGAAATGGTCTACTTTTTAAAAATTTTAATTTATGTATCATCAGTCCATAATTTTGAAGATTGAAATAAAATTATTTTTTAATCTAGATTTGACCATTCACCTTCTTTGTTATCTAATATTTAGCCATGCTGGTTTCTTCTTACTTGTATATTTGTGTACTGTTTGTTGAGTTCCTTCTACTGATTTTTGTCTTTGTTTCTCAAATGCCATTGTTCAAAACTCCATACATCAGGCCTAACACCATCTATCACCAGCATGACATTGTTTCTGATGTAGAGAAAGAGAGACAGATGTTTCTGATCATTTTTAGCATGGTATTTTTGAAGGATTCTGACACCAAAGGTTAGGGCTGGCAGTAGGGATAACAAGTCAAGTGGGGTTGTAATTACTCTAGACAACACACATAAAAGCAGTCCTTGTTGGGAAGTGGACTGGAATGTGGTGAGCAGTAGACTTTATGTCTCATGTTATGTTCATTACATTAATCGACATTGTGTGATATTCATGTAAAGGGCTCACATGAAGTACACTCATGCTTAAAAAATGATAAGAGTATTCACTAGACATTAACTCAAGGTAGCAGGAACAGACTGAAAAGGCACAGATGGAGGCACCTAAAAGTCTCCAGTAAATTTAAAGACAAAACATCAGAAGAGAAAATCAGAAACTTTAGGAACTAGCAGGAGATTAATAGTATATAAAATTTTCCTTGTGAAAATTTTTATATCACCATTACTGAGATACTAACAGTAAAAAAGCGGATGACTATAACTGGCAAGTGGAAGCAGAATTTGAGGGCTAATTTGATGAATAAAAAAGAAGTTAAAGTTTGGGGCAGCTGTTGTGGAACAACTTCATGTATTTTATATGACTACAGTAACTCAGCCCAATCTTTCATATTTATTCTCCACATTTGAGAGTGTGAACTCTCAGTTGTTTCATCTCTAGTACTGTTCTCCTCATTGGGTAAATGAGAGTAAGAACAAAGCCTACCTTTCATCAGGAAAATTAAATGATATGTTTTATGTTTATCATGAAGGATGCACATGTGTTCCAGGAGAAACAATCTTACTCTAAAGAGAGAAGTTAAAAATCACATTACAACAAAGATATCTGTACCAGATTGTTTATTGCAGCCCAATTCATAATTGCTAAGTCATGGAAGAAGCCCAAGAGCCCATCGATCCACGAATGGATTAATAAACTGTGATCCATGTATACCATGGAATATTATGCAGCCTTAAAGAAAGATGGTGACTTATCCTCTTTCATATTTACATGGATGGAACTGGAACATGTTCTCCTTAGCAAGTATCTCTAGAATGTAAGAACAAGTATGCAATGTATACACCCCTAATATGGAGCAAATTTATATCTTTCAAGTGAAGGCTACAACCCAATTATTACACAAGAAGATGGGGAAAGGGGAGAGGGAGGGAAGGGGAGGAGAGAGGATAAAGGGTGAGATCACACTTGTGGTCCATATTTGAAGGGTCAGGAGTAAACTTCTAAATATGGATCAAAAA
>CAUYON010027402.1:0-25017 GCA_963573935.1 Arctocebus calabarensis
AGCAATTATGAATTGGGCTGCAATAAACATTCTGGTACAAATATCTTTATTATGATGTGCGTTTTGGTCTTCAGGATATATACCCAATAAAGGAATTATAGGATTGAATGGCAGATCTATTTTTAGATCTCTAAGTATTCTCCAAATATCTTTCCAAATGGAATGTACTAGTTTGCATTCTCACCCACAGTGTAGAAGTGTTCCCCTTTCTCCACATCCATGCCAACATCTCTGGTTTGGGGATTTTATTATGTGGGCTAATCTTACTGGAGTTAGATGATATCTCAAGGTAGTTTTGATTTGCATTTCTCTGATGATTGGTTTCTGATAGGGAATAGATAACATGAGTTTCAATCAGTTTATCAAGAAACTAAAATATGTTAGGTATTTTTGCAAATGTTCTTTCATTCAATCCTCACCGTAACACTGTGTCTTAGGTATTACCAAGGATATCATTTGGATCAGGAAACTGAGGCTCTTTTTTTTTTTGAGCATCATTCTTAAGTTCACACCATGAGTCACTGGACCAGTAATGGCCCAGATCTTGCCTCCTGACCTAGAGGCCTCCAGATTGATTGCTTCTGTGGGAGATGAGCAGAAGGTCCCTGAGACTAGAGTATTGGGTTTTCTTGGGGAGATGTGGAAAGAACCCAATCATAAAGAATTACAGACAGGGCCAGGTGTGGTGGCTCATGCCTATAATCCTAGCACTGGGAGACCGAGAAGTTGTATCACTTGGACTCAGGAGTTCAAGACCAACCTGAGCAAGAAAGACCCCATCTGTACTAAAAATAAAAAAGTTTGCCAGGTGTCAGGGCAGGTGGCTGTTGTTCTAGTTACTTGGGAGGCTGAGGCAGGAAGATCACTTGAACCCAAGAGTTCAAGACTGCAGTGGCTCTGATGATGCCACAGCAATCTACCCAGGGCAACAGAGTATCTGCAAAACAAACAAAAATTAGGGGCTTATATTTTGATATTTATTCTCATTGTTTTATTGTTTAGTTAAGACTTTGTTTTTCTTTCCTTTATGCTTTCTGCATTTAAAAAAAAATGTTGCTCTTTGTCTCTGGACTATAAACTCTGGATCTTCACCCACGCCCAGGGCCGCAACCCTTAAGTCAGGTTGGAGCCAGCCTTCCTCAAGGGTGGTGCCCCCTAGTGTCTCAATCCTTTGCTGTCCTCAGAATCTGTTCTTGCTACTCCTGCCCACATAATATTAGATAGTGGAGAAAAGGGAACACTTCTACACTGCTGGTGGGAATGCACACTAATATGTTCCTTTGGAAGGATGTTTGGAGAGTACTTAGAGATCTAAAAATAGACCTGCCATTCGATCTTATAATTCCTTTACTAGGTATATACCCAGAAGACCAAAAATCACATTATAACAAAGATATCTATACCAGAATGTTCATTGTAGCCCAATTCATAATTGTTAAGTCGTGGAAGAAGCCCAAGTGCCCATCAACCCATGAATGGGTTAATAAATTGTGGTACATGTATACCGTGAAATATTATGCAGCCTGAAAGAAAGATGGAGACTTTACCTCTTTCATGTTTACCTGGATGGTGCTGGAACATATTCTTCTTAGCAAAGTATCTCAAGAATGGAAGAAAAAGTATTCAGTGTACTCAGCCCTACTATGAAGCTAATTTATAGCTTTCATATGAAGGCTATAACCCAACTATAGCACAAGAATATGAAGAAAGCGGCAAGGGAGGGGAGGAGAGGAGGAGGTTGAGGTGGAGGGAGGGGAATTGGTGGGGCCACACCTATGGTGCCTCTTAGAAGGGTACAGGGAAAACTTAACTAAATGCAGAATACAAATGTCTTCATACAATAACAAATAAAATGCCCTAAAGACTATGTTAAACAGTTTGATGAAAATATTTCAGACTGTATATGAAACCAGTACATTGTACTCCTTGATTGCACTAATGTACACAGCTATGATTTAATAATAAAAAAAAAAATTAAAATAGCACCATCTTGCCTTCTTAAATAGGCAAGAAGACTGCTATATGATCTTTGCTTTAAAACTGGTTTGGCTTCTAATAAGAAGACATGGGGTGTAATAAAAAAGAGGGAGAGAAAGAGAAACATGTCCATTGGTTATCATAGTAGTCATTAGTGAACTAGTAATATTTATTACTAAAATAGATAATAAAATACTAAATATTAAGCAAGGTCCAAATACTAAAATACTAAAGACGGAATACATACTAAATAATATTAAGTACTAAAATATGTAACAAAATATTACTAAAATAGTAAAAATAATGGCTTGATTTATGTAATGTTATATAATTTATAAAGTAATTTTGCCTATAATATATCATCTTAATATGTTCTACCAAATATAGTCAGGGCTATTTTATACCCCAGCCAGAGACACTTTATAAAAAATAATTTTCCAAAAGGATCTTCTTTTAGGCTGATTTTATAGTAAGATGAATCTACTGTATGATAGAAAAAGTGAGAGCCTTTAAAGATTAATCCGTTCTGATATTTTTCAATTTATTTCCAGAAAATTAAATGAAACTGACAAACATACCTTGAGGACCTTGTTAGGTGCTGACGGGAGATATAAAGATGAACAAGCCTTGGTCGGTGCCCACGGGGAGCCCCAATCTTCTGGGAAAGATGATACTTAAGCTCTTGAAGAGAAAAAATAATTATAAATGATCTGAGTGATAGTTCAAGGCTGGTCTAGATGAGCTGTCTCAGGAGAACTCACCAAGTTGATTGATAACACCAGTGATATTTAGGAGAGGGACAGATGGCTGCATGTGGTTGTGTTAGTTAGGAGGGCCTCATTGAGCAGCAGGGCTGCCATGGGGGTACTTGAGCTTCCATATTTTCCTGGCAGAGACAGTAGAGTAGCTGCCCTTTGCTAGGGTTCAATTGGCCAAAGTTCAAATCTCTTTAGTCACTGCTCAGCTCCAGGTCTCACTTGCTCATTTGTTAAATGGAAGCCGCAAGGAGGGAATGAGACGGCCCACATCCAGGTCAGTGCTGCAGCAGGGCACAGCCACAATGGATGGCAAGCCCTTTCTCCCATTGTCCCTTTTCAGGTGGGGTTCAGGTAAGCAGGAGGATAAGAGTAAGAGCTCCACAAATGACATAAACACATCTTATGTGGTGGTTAGGGTTGGCCCAGTGGGTTTCTGATTTCTGTAACCTGGAAAGATCCTGAAGGGAGCAGCATGGGCAGTAAAGATGGTGCCTGGGCAAGCTTCTGGTCTGCCCATGACTGCTGTGTGCATTTATTTGCCTGCAGGGAAGGAGTTATATAGGCGGATGGGGAGGAGCAGGCTCTTAGAGAATGCCTGGTGTCTACCCCCAGCCTGGGTCCACACATGGGTATCTGAGCCGCATCGGGGCAGGGTGCAGGTGGAAGCCGGGGAAACTTATTGATGGGACCCTAAGAATCCCATGATAGAAGTGTGGGTCATGAACTCCATTGCTCAGGGACTCTCTAACCATGCCGCTGTGACAGACACAGACACACTAGGAAGTCTTTTCACTTTAGTGCATAGCCAAACGCTGTGTAGCTCTGATGCCTCTGGGCCCCAGAGGGTGGTGCCAGTTTGAGGTGGATGTGGAGGCTGCTGTGAAAGTCAGGCCTCACGGATACCTGAGGGAGCATTGGTCCTGCCAGCAGAGGGGGCACAGGGGATGCCAGGCAGGCCCAGGAAGATGGTGGGACACCTTGGATCACTTGGGGAGAGCTTTCCAAGGAACCAAGGGCCTGTGGATTCAGGTTTTTGTTGAAGTATGTTTATCTGATTCCCCAAAGTAATGATGTGCAGGCGAAGTCCAATCACCAGCCTGCAGTGACATAAATAAAAGCCCAGGCAGACCTCAGCTGCCCTCCCTGTAGTCCCAGTGCAGCACACGCCAAGGTGCATGTGTGTTTTGCTGGTCAGTAGCCCGAAGGTCTGGGAGAAAGGTGGTCGCCAGGTCCCGTGAGGATCACGGGCCACAGCTGCCAGATTCTGCAAACAGTGGCATCCTTGCTTCCAGAAAGGAAAAATAAAATCACTTCATTGTATTTGGTCTGAAAAATGTCTAGTAACCTCACAACAGGTTAAGAAAGGCAAATGCTGCTGTAACAGTAATGAAAAGTGGCAGTTTTTTCTTTCCTTCATTTTTTCCTTCTTCTTTTTGGTAAAAATAAGACTTGCTTATTATAAATAATTAAAAATACAGAATTAAATCCAGAAAGTATTATCCTAAATCCTAAAAATTACATTCAGATGCACATCCTTTCACGAATATATAACTGTATGTCGTATTTTATGCAAACGATGTCCTATTGTTGTGCAATCCGTTTTTTCCCCACTCTCCTGTATGAAAGGATACTTTCTGATGTCATGAATATAATTCCATGTCATTTTTAAAAGAAATGTAGTATTTAATTTCACGTACATACAGTTGTGAGCATTTATTTAGCCACTCCCTTCCAATCTCATGAAACATTCAGTTAGCCTTATAAAATTTTAAAAATTACGGACAAACATGAAGTGAGCATCCTTGGGGAAAACTTCAGCTCTTGTTTGATTATTGCATTATGTCATACCCCTGGAAAGAGGATTGCTGAGGCAAAGCATATGTACATTTTTCTGGCCTTTGATATGTGGCAGAAGTTTCAATGCATGACTTGCAGAACTTCGAAAGGGGTTGCCTGGGGACCACATTAATGGACCATCCCAGGAAAGTTTGAGTAGTCAAAGCTCTCATCTCTACCCAAGTAATTACAATTTGATGAGATTGATAGATTGGACTCCATATTGAAGAAATAATTTCTTGTTTTACAAATATATTTACAGTTTGAGAACCATCGGTAAAGTCATATTACAAATGATTGCAAAGTAGCGACAGAAGTTGGCTGACTAAATACGTGCTTGCTTCAATCTGAGTGTCCTTGAATTGGTATGTTGTTGATTTTCTAGTGACTCAGGGAAATGATGGTCTTAATTATCATAATAATGATGATGGTGATTTTCATTGAGATAAGAAGCCAAAATTAGACTAGTTTTAATCAGGAGCTGAGGAAATGCCTATTAAGCAAAGACTGGAGGAACTTCCAAGAAAAAGACTGGAAATTTTACGATTCCCAGCCAACTGGCAACATCCTGCTACGGTCAGTGGAGCAGAGGGCAGTCACTTCCCTTGGCTGTCCTTTTTCTTTTTACCCATTTTCCCCCTTCCAGGATAAGCAAACACACAAATGGGCCCACACTCACACAGAGCCATGTGCTATTCCTCAGGACAAATAGTCAACCACGTTGAGATTCTACTCACCACTTAACCACCAGGAATGTCCAAGGCATTTCTATGATGAAGCCAGAGCCTCTGCCTGGCCTGGCCAGCCCTGGCTAGGAAACCCGGTTGGATTATTAGTGTCCTTGGCCCTTAGAGAAGGAAAGGCTTTCAGACCTTTAGTCAAAGTGAAGGAACAACAGTTCTGCCTAACTAGTCAATTTTCCTAATGAGCTATTAGGAGCTGTTTTTGTGCTGAACATGCTGCCCTCATTATAACCATGCTCCCCAGAAGCAAAGCTCTCTATGCCCATTGTAATGAGCTGAACACTGGAGTGAAACACAGATTTAATGAGTTACAGCGCTGAAATAAAATGGAACAACTGGCATCTGAAAGCACCTCAAAGTAAGGCTAAGGCCGTTGGGTACATTCGCATCAGTGGAGCAAACATCTTGGAGGTGACGAGCTTCAACTTCAACTGTGTCCTGACTGATCAGTGATAGGAAGATAGAGCTGGGACATCCCCTCAGGTTAAAAAGCAGAAAATTCTGTATGACTTTGAGAAGTAGAAAGATTCAATAGTTCTAAGTTGTAGATATGGTAATTTGTATGTTACTTTGCAATACATAATATTGGCGCCTACCCTAGAGCATGCTGGGAGTAAGGATAAAAGGCAAGAGAGAAGGAGTTCATTATCAGGACATAATTTATAATGGGTGAAGGTCAGATGTGGGTGGAAGAGACTAATACTGTGTGGGACCTGGCTAATACAAGTTTATGAAAACAAACTGTTAAATTTTCGGAAATTTTGCAAGGTGTTTACTAAGTGTAGTCATTATTAACAATTAAATTATATAATCATAATTAAATCTATTATATGATAAACAGAGATATTAAATACTTAAAACAAGTCACTTCCTAATTGTTTTGCTACATCTTACTACTAACTGTTCTCTTGAAAGTTATTATCTATTGTATCAATAAGATAGACATACCTCATGAAGGTTATTATCTATTGTATCAATAAGATAGACATATGATGATGTGTTACTATCTGTCTCTTCCCCCCACTCAATATTCAATAATGTTATATTGGTGGCTGGAAATGGGCCATTCTGGGAGTATTTAAAGAAAATCAGTTGATACAATAAATCAGGGCTTGATTTATTGTTCTATGGATTGTCGATCTAGACATACAAGAATAATGAAAAAATGTTAATAATGAATATGAAACTCAAAGTTTGTCATTCCATTAGCTGTTACACTGTGACGAGCATACAAACACTTTGAGGAAACTTTCTTTCGGTATGTGAAAACCTTTATTAGATTCAGTCAAGAAGTCAGTCATGTCATTGATGGAGAGTGAAGTTCCCATGTATGTCTTTGTTGTTTCATTTCCATCTTACTCATTGATATAAATAAAAAATATCCACCAAAATTCATTCTAGAATTATACTCATTTATCAGTTGAAACCACAGTTTGGCTACGAATACCAGGGTTTAGCAAAAATAAAGACAAGTATTCTTGAAGAATTGGTTCTGCAGAAATTTCAATAAAGAGTAGTACATATTTTATTAGTATTTGTAGATTATATACTTAATAATTTTTGTATCATATACTTTAGCAATAAATTTTGTGTCATAAACTTTATAATAAATACATGCAAGTTCATATATATATACATATGTGTGTGTGTATGTATATATATATATATATATATACACACACACACTCATACACATTGTGTTGTTGTTTAGGTTTTGTCGATGGCATTGTTAAATATCTACCAGCTCACAAACAAAGCAACCACACCCTGTCCGGAGGAAATGACCACGGCTGAGCGCACCAGCATGGTAAGGCACAGAGCAAGGCTTTTGGAGCCAGATCTATGGGCCTAATTTAGAATATGGATTCTGGGTTGGATTTGCTGTATGACATTGGACAATAGTTTATGCCCTTTGAATTTTAGTTTACTCGTCTGTAAAATGGGGTTAATAATACATTTAAAGGTTGTGGCTAATAGAACGTGAGATCAAGTGTTGTATTAAAACAAAGCCTGGCATATGGCCAGCTGCTACTATCCAGTTCTTACACTATTTGAAAGCAAAGGTATTGTAGATGCAGTTTAGTTCCAGATGTGTTGAATACTCCGAGGATCCTCTGATTTTTAGGGAGAAGAGAAACACGATTACAGAAACTTTCAAAAGGGCTGCTATCCAAAATTGCCAGTGAGGTGCCTGGCATAACAACCTGGCTTGGGCAGCAGAGAGAGCAGGTTAATGAACACCCATCACTTGCCAAGTTTGTCTATGTGCACTATTTTACTTTCACTTCATGACAATTCTATAAGGCATGTGAAATATTTTATTTTCTAATTATGGCTAAACCAGTATTTTCCATTCCATATGTTCTAGAACTTTTCCATTCTTCCATCAGGAAGTGGAAGCTAATTCCCCTTCCCTGGAAAGTGGGCAGGTTTATTTTATAGCCAACGGAACACATCAGACGTGATGAAGTGTGACTTGTAAGGTAATGCAGCTTCTCTCTAGCTGGTGAGGACACATACCTTTGGAGCCCTGCCCTCCATACAAGAAGGCCTTCTCATAATGTTATGAGGACTGTCAGGAGCCTGGAAAGCTCTGTGCTGAGGCTCCAGTCAGTAGCCCTAAACCTCTCAGTCCAGGTTTTAGATAGTCAAATAAATGAGCCTCTAACAGTGGTTCTCAACCTTCCTTATGCCACGACCATTTAATACAGTTCCTCATGTTGTGGTGACCCCCAACCATAAAATTATTTTCTTTGCTACTTCATAACTATAATTTTGTTACTGTTAGGAATCATAATGTAAATATCTGAGATGCAGGATGGTCTCAGGTGACCCCTGTGAAAGGGTGGTTCGACCCCAAAGGGGTCATAACCCACAGGTTGAGAAACCCACAGGTTGAGAACCGCTCCTGTAGATGATTCTAGCCCTAAGCTGCAAAATCATTTTTAGCTTTTGATCTTCCCAGGTGAAGCTCAGACATCATGCACAGAGACCAGCTGCCACTCTGCCCTTTCCAAATTACTGACTTGTAAAATCCATGTGTATAATCAAACAGTTGCTTTGTGCCACTAAGTGGGTGGTGGTTTATTAGAATTGGAATTATTATCATGCACATTTTGCAGACAAGACAATTGAGGCTTGTAGAAGATTAACTATCTTGTAGAGTCACACATTTGATCGTTGGCAGATTTGATATTCACACCGAGGGCTTCCTGGCTAGAAATTTCATGTGCTTTATCCTCTGCTGCATTTTTCTGCTCATTGGAGGGGTGAGAACTGTTGCTCTACTAACTAGATAGATCCCAGGGGGTCAGGGAGGAGGGGGGGAAAGGGAAAATAGGAGTTAGCTACCACAGAGAGTCCTGAAGATGGCTGGATTCTTGTTCAATACGCTGGCTGGGTTGGGACAGGAAGAGCCAGTAATTTAGACAGCAGAGAGACTGGGGTCAGGCTCTGGACACAATTCCCTCTCCTCTTAGCAAAAGAAAAATACATTAAAGAAAAGAACAAAAAGGAAAATAAAGTCCTCCCAATCCTGATGTTTTGGTGTTTGTGCTGATTCTATTGTGAACACAGCATATTTCCACCTGGGGGTGGAATTAATGAGTCTTATTGACAACATCTTCTAGGATTTTAATTCCTTGAGGTCTAGGTGAAGTGCCAAGGCCTGGCAGCATCTTCCCCCCTCTCCCTTGCCATTGGGAGGCATCAGATAGCCTAGTCTGTCTTGGTAGCTTTTGGGGGTCATGGGAGGGGCAGTAGACCTCCAATCGCTATCCTGGAGAACCCAGGGCCTGTCTGCCTGACAGTGGGGTGACCCAACGTAAAGCAAGGCCTGAGATGGAGAAAAATAGAGTCAGTTGTTGTCATGGTTTGAATGCTCTGTCCCCTCCAAAACTTGTGCTGAAACTTAATTCCCTATGCAGTTGTACTGAGGTGGGACCTTTAGAAAGTGATTAGGTCTGGAGGGCTCCATCCTCATGGATGGGATTAGTGTCTTACTATAGGGCTTGAGGGGGCAAGTTCAGTACTTACATCTCTTCTGTCATGTGTTTTCCCTCTTTCTCCCCTGCCTTTCACCATGTGAAGACACGGCAACCAGGTGTCGTCATGGAAGCAGAGAGGGCCAATCCTCAGCAGACACTCAATCTGCTAGTGCTTTGGCCTTGGACTCTTTCTCAGCCTCCAGAACTATGAGAAAGAAATGTCTGTGCTATCCAGTCTGTGAGCTTTTGTTACAGCAGCACGAACAGCCTGGGACGGTTGTCCTAGTGTGAGAGCCTGGACTTACCACTCATGCTACTTGAGTGACCTTGTGGGCTGGACCCCCAGGCTTAGCAAATATCCCTTGTGCAGCCTTGGGTGAGCTCCTGCACTCTCTGTGACTCATTCCCTCAGTTCTACAACAGAGGCAGCAATTGCATCTCATTTATAAACCTGTCATGAAAATTAAGTGAGTTAATATATGCACAGTGCTCAGAACAGTGCTGGGCAGTAAACACTGGGCGTTCTCATGACCACTGACCCTTCTGTCATGCTAGAAATAAATCCTCTTTGGATCTTAAATTGGTTTGAAGAATCTTCCCTCATAAAAACGCACTTTCACTTGTACGAGGAGTTAGAGAATGACTCAAGCGCCTCTCGGGGAAGAACAAAGCCATTTGTTCAAGTGCAGATGTTTGAAGGAGACTTCACGAAGGAGAGCCATGGTTCTCAAACCCAAGCGAGTGTGCATCTAGAGGGCGTGTTAGAACCTCACCTAACCCACCTCCAGGGTCGTGCCTTTAATAACTCTGGGACGGGGCTGCAAGGATTTTCATTTCTAGAACATTCCTAAGAGATGCTGAGGCTTTACTCTGAGAAGCACTGGTTTACATAAAAGGCCAAGACAGTGATATTTCTTCAGTTTTATCTAAAAAAGTTACACATCATGCCTCCTATGCACCAGGTACTGTTCTAAGGAGATACCACCATTTAAATTTCATAACGGTTTCATGGTAGAGTTCCTATCACTATTTTACAAATGAGGAAATAGGCAGAAGAAGATTAAATGACTTGCTCGAAGCTTGTTGGTGGAAAATCAGAAAACATACTCGGCCAATCTGGGCTGTCCCTAACTTTTATTTTAGGATGTCTGCCTACTGGACACTGTGGAGAACAAAAAGAAGCTCAGAAGTACAGATGCTTAGGTCCCACCTTCAAACTGTGGTTCTCAAGGCATGTGGATGCGGGCCAAGGAAGTGGAAGTTGGCCTTGGTGGCTTTCAGAAGCCACTTGGTGGCTCTGCGGATTGTGAGTCCTGCAGAGTAGAAGGCTTGCTCGCTGATCCCTGGACCTGGTCTCTCACCAGCTATTAATTCATCCCCCAGGAAGGGCCTTTCCTCTGGGGAGTCCTGGGATGTGAAGAAAGTCTGGAACGGAGAAGACAGCTCTACACTGCAGGTACCAGCACCAGCTGGGGCACAGCCACCACAAGTCAGAGGTTAAACACTGCCTCTAACTCAGATCCTGATATGATCTTCCACAACAATTAGCACCTCTTCATCTCCTGACAGCAGAGACTCCACTGGCCTGACTGCTCTCTCTCCTTCTCTGTCTGCCTGTTTCAAATTAGTAAAGGAGACTCAGCCCAGGGTTGACTCTGCAGGCCTGGGAGTGGTGCCTTGTGCTTGGGGTGACATTTCCACAAGTTTTCCATTGGTGTATCTTACAGACTGGTGCTGCTTCTGCCTTCTAAGGTGTTTGTGTGTCCTTAGGCACAGACTCAGGTTCCAGACCTGGAAGGGAACCTGGTTCCATGCTGTCCTCCTAATTCCCTGGTCACTCATTGACTGAATCTCAGTCATTCCCCAGGATTCTCTCTCCAAGAGCCTCTCCCCTAGAAGGACTTCAGCAAAGAGACGGGAGGGGATTCTGAAGCCCTTGGAGGACAGGGTCAAAATCAGAGCATAGAAGGAGCAAATACTTTTTCATAAATAATAATCCAAAGATCAACCCTTGAAAGAGTCTAGATTTGGAGCCAACCTCTTACCTGTTTTAGGTTAGCTGAGGCATATCGCCTAAATTTCCCTGTGACCTTTACAAAGTACGGCTTTCCCCTCAGGGGTATTATAAAGTCATTTTACTTATGGAGACAAACATAGCAAAAATAACTCAACCAGGTCATCGGCTTTTGTTTTGAATTTGCTTTTGTTTTTGTTTAAAATACCACAATCCCCACTGCCCAGGAAGCAGTTCAGACAAACTTGAAATAGTCATGAAATTTTCTCCTATTCACGTGTTTTCTCATTTTTCTTTCCATTCATCATCAGTTTTTTGAGTGAGAAATTCATTGTGGACAAAGAAAGAAGGCATTAAAACCATAGTGTTCTTTCTGGAGCTCACAAATAATAAAGGAGAGAAGTGCATTGATAATAGTGCCCAGAAAGTTCTGTGAAAGGAATGGGGGATTGGAATGAACAGTTATCATACACAGGAACCACGATAGGTATTTTATTTGTTCAGGCATTTAACCTTCCTCAAATCCTTCTGATAGAAACACAAAGGATGAGGAAACTGAGAGCTTCAATAAGTTTCCACAAATCAAGTGCAGTTAGTTACAGAGCCAGGTTCTAATCAGTTCTCACTCAGTCTATAGGGTCAATGATTATGTCATTTCTGCCCTACCATGAGCCTCCAGGTGTGTAGGTGGGTGGTTCAGTAGGTAGATATTAGCAAACATCTGTATGCATAAGCTAAAACAGGGTGAGGCTCATAAAGAAGCCTGCTAAAGGGGCTATAGAAGAGATTGTGTGTGAGTAGATCAGCAGAGAACTGTGCCTTCCAGGTAGACGTAAAGACATACAAATGCATTGGCAATGCATGGAAGGCACATGACATGTTTGTAGAACCACATGTAGTTATGTTTGCCAGGAAAATGAGGATCCTATCATAAAATAATAGGAAATGAGGAATGAGAGGAAATGAACATCCAAATAATGGGAAGAGTTGACTGCTGCGCAGGGGATTCTGGACTCTGGGTACTGGGCTGCTGGGTGTTAAGAGATGGCCATCTGTCACAATTTCATGCAAGGCTACAATTATCTCACTCATAACCTGATAGACCTGCCTCTGACATTTTCCCATGAACCCAAAGAATGGCTTCAGATTGCTGACATTGTCCCAATTTTTTATGGACAGCTTGTGGTGCTGTTAGCTGCCTGTCATCTCATTTCAGTCATAACAAACTCTGACACTGGGGAGAAAACCCAAACAGTCTTGAAATTGTCCTCTATACCCATTCTTCTAGGTAACCTGAACCAGGGACATTCCCTTACATAGTGAGTGTCACTGAGGCCACTGCAAGCAACTGTACCACTCCCAGCAGAGGATCTTCCTGATGGCCAATCTCCTCTGACTGTTAGACATCCCTCATTCTCTTTCCTTTTCCTCTACATGCCACCTTGCTCCTCCCTTGAGAATTTCTCCCAATTTGATTCCTGCTCTGGTCTCTCTCTGCATAAAGACAGCATTAGTTCCACCCCAAGTCATGTTCATTTCTCTGGCCACCTTCTGAAGGGCACTCACCCCGATGTTGGTTCATTAATCTTCATGCCATGTATTTCCTTTGTTTGCTTAGCTTAATTCATGCACTTTGTTCAGTGTTGTTATCTGCAGAGAATTGTTTAGAAAGCCAAGGAGATTAGAGACAAATTAAATGACATATTCCCTATACTGACCACAATATCCTTTATATTTCATTTGGGTAACATACTATTGAGTAGAACATGCAGGAAAGCCTTTAATGGGAAGAGGAAGAGAAGACATCACTGTAGACAATGACCTCATGGGTGAGAGTGAGAGAGAAGGGGGAGAGGTACACTGCATGTGCATATATTGGTTGGCATATGGATACCTATGAACCATTGCCTTGATTTTATGTGTATGAACAACTTGCATCTTTTTAATGCCAGATGTCAAGTTGTTTCTCTTTGTCCAAAAGAGATGGTCTTCCTGTACCTTGTTGAAGGTCTACTTTAAGTCTTTTGTATTAAAAAAAAAAAAGATTCAGTTCTGAACCAAGTACTGGAAAAGCAGCTATATACATTGACCCCATGATGAAAGAGAGGGCATTGTAGTTAGGGGGGAGAAGGACAAATATGTGCAGTGGAGATAGAGGAAATGACAGTCAACCTGGTGTGAGCACTTGTCTAGGGTGAGTTTAGGGAGGAGTTTGAGAAGGACTACATAGAAGGCTGACTCCTGAGCTTGCGCTTAAATCAGCAGTTCTCAACCTGTGGTTTGCGACCCACAGGAACTGTATTAAAGGGTCACGGCATTAGGAAGGTTGAGAACCACTGGCTTAAAAGGTGCTTGAGAGTTAATCAGGAGCAACAGTGCAAGGTGGAAAGGGAGCCTAGCATATAAGTGGGTCATTAAGAAAGTTTTGAGATACACAAAAATCAAGAAATGTAAAATCCACATGGGCAGAAACAAAGAAAACCCTCCCAGTTACACTGATACACTAAGCAAGGTAAAACTTGCACAAGCGAATCCAAAAGGATGTGGTCCACTGTGTTTCTGGGAAGGGAAATAGTGAACCATAACACAGCCCATCTCAACTTTTGTAATGACCTTTGTAAGAAAGGCATAGAGGAAAGGAAGAGCAAGGCATATGGAGAATGGTGAGGTCAACATGGCTGAATCTAGGCATAAGAAGAAATGAGGCGAAAGGAAACACTACCCTCTCCTGAGCTTCTCTGTCTGCAGACTCACTCTTCTCTGCCTGGTCATAGAGATAAAACAAGTGTTTATCCTCGGCCTGCTTTTGTTCCATTCCGTGTCCTCTAGCTGGGTACCTTCATCCATGCCTGGTTTCGATCATACCTATGTGAAAGTGACAAATGAGTGTATATTTCTGGTTCAGAATCTGACCTCTAGCTCACAGCCTTCAGAACCACCTATGCTGCCTTACCATACTAGGTATGGAACTGACCCCACAATTTTTACTCCCTTAACTTGATCCCTTGTTCAGTGATTAGCAGCATCGTTTATCCAGTGAAGCCAGTTGGACCTTGTGCTCTTAAATATCTCTCAAAGCCATCTGGTGTTCTCCACTTCTGTCAAGTACACAGCAGTGGTATACTGGTACTTGTACTACAATTTCTTGCCTAGACTGTGGCAATTACTCCTAACTTGTCCTCCCATTTCTACTTTTGATCTCACTTTAATTTAAACTCTGCAGTTCAGAGACAGGGAATCTTTCAGGCAGCTGAGCAGTAGAGAGGACTGGGGAGTATAGACATTGCTCCCAGTTTATAGAACGAAACACTAGATAAATCTGCATGGGGCTGAACTGGCAAGGGTTAAAAAAAATGAAAAAAAAAAAAGAAAAACAAACAAAATCCAAAAACTTAGAGACAAGACATTAAATTAAAGTACAAATCTGTAGGATCTGGCTCTTGTTACGGTAGTTTGTAATCTGAGTTTGAATGAAAAATGTATACTAGAAAAAAATCAATGCCTGTCACAATACAGGAAAGGAGGCAGAAACAGAGTCACTAGGAATAAAGCTGAGAATTCTAAACAGTGACATCCTCATGAAGCAAAACTGGGAAAAAAATCTCTTCTCCTGAGGGAAAAAAGCATCCTTTAATAGCAATGATTTACAAGTCTTTATCGTAGGATTGTGACTTGAAGAAAGCAAATTCCAATGTTCAAAATATATATTTAAAGTAGGCAAAGTTACTCATTCTCTAGGTGACTTACAAAAGCAACCTGAAATTCTGATCAGAGGAACACAAGCCCAAGCCTCAATGAATTACCACAGAGAAAAGAACATAAACTTACAATAAAAAAAAATCACTTACGATACATGAAGAAACAAAGCCAAGATGAGCATGATTAAGTAAAAAACAAAAACAAAACAAAAATCAATACAAAAAAAATTATAAACAGACCTATATGGATTACATGTATTGGGAATTAGATACAGAATATCAAAAGGATGTTTAAGAAATATGAAGAAATTAGAAAGGAGAAGAAGTTTGTGTGTGATGAATGAAGATGCATCTGTGGAGACTGACTTGGCAGGTAGCAAAAGGAAACAAGTAACCTTCGAGAAATAAATGCTCTAATAATGTAAAATAAGTTATATTGTAGTTCAAACACAGATAGAAAATTAATTTAATGGTTGACATTAGAGGATTAATGAATGGAAATCTTAAAAAAAAAGAAATTATATAGATTACAGATAAAATGGCAGAGAAATGAAAAATTTGGAAGAGAATTCAAGAGAAATAGTAGAGTGATAAGGCATAATACATATTTAACTGGAATTTCAAAGGGATAAAAGAGAGAATGGATAAAAAGCAGTATTTGAACTAATATAGCTAAACTCTTTAATCAATAAAATACACCAGGTGTCAAATAGAGAAGCCATTAAATCACATTTAAAATAAATGAAATGAAATTTATTCAAGAAGAAATAGGGAGAGTGAAAATGGTCCATATGATGGTAAACACATAAACACACATAGACTGTTTAAAACCATAAGGGTAATGTATAGCTTGTGTGGTTAAAAAATTGAACTAAAACACAGACAAAATAATAAGTCAGTCATCGGTGAGGCAGTCAACATTAAGGCATTATAAAATATATTATTTGATAATAGTGTAAAGACTGATGAACTTTAGATTTTTAGTTAAAATAGACATTTCCGTGATGATGAAAATGGTCTGTAGAATTGTTCAATACCGAGGCGCCTGTAGCTGTGAGTAGGGCGCCAGCCCCATATACTAAGGATGGTGGGTTTGAACCTGACCCCAGCCAAACTGCAACAATAACAACAACAAAATAGCCGGGCATTGTGCCAGGTGCCTGTGGTCCCAACTACTCGGGAGGCTGAGGCTAAGCCCAAGAGCTGGAGGTTGCTGAGAGCTGTGACGCCACAGCACTCTACCAAGGGCAACAAAGTGAGACTCTGTCTCTAAAAAGAAAAAATAAATCTCTCTAGGTACATGCCAAATGCAGCTATTACGAACTTGAGATGTGACTAGTTGTGAGTGGTGCATTTAATTTTTAATTTTATTTAATTTTAATTACTTTAAATATAAACAATGTGACTAGCGGCTATGGTACTGGACAGAGTGATTCTAGAGTAACCACTGAAAGTATAGTAACTGTATTCCATTTTAAAATTAATATGGAGAAAAAATGTGTTTGGTGTCTGCAGTCATGAGCAAAAGTAGGCAACAAAGAAGAAAAAGCCCACTAAGCCAATTATGTAATAGTCTTCAGAATTCTTTCCAATTTCTTTGACACCGTATATTTCTCCCTGTGACAGAGCCTTTAGACTAGCTATTCCCTCTGCCTGGAATAGCCTCTCCCCTTCCCATTCCTTAATGGCTCACTGTCATTTAGATCTTATATTTTAGGGATTTTTTTCTAATTTCTCTCTGTCGAGTCGGATATCTGTTGCATGCTCTTGAGGCACGAGGTGCCCACCCCATTCCTCTCTAAAATTTGATTGAACTTTCTATTTCCAAATAATTATATAGATTCTCAAGCTATTATAAGAAATAATGGAGAGATACACCATGGTACTCTTTACCCAGTTTCCCCAATGGAAACATTCTGCAAAACCATAGTTGGACCTTACAACCAGAATATTGGCATTGACACATTCAGAGCAGAGGAGACGCATCATTGCAAGGCTCCTTTAGCTTGCCCTTTTGAAATTATACCACCTTCCTCCTTTCAATCCCTTGTCCTAATTGCTGTTAGTTACAAATCTGTTGCCATTTCTGTAATTTTGTCATTTCAGTAATGATACATAAATAGATTTATGCAGCACATAACCTTTGAATTGGCATTTTTTCACTAAATATAATTCTCTGGAGATTGCTCCTGGTGGTTGCATGAACCAGTAAGTCACGGCTTTTTATAGCTCACTAGTGTGCCGTGATGTGCGTGTGCCACCACTTCATCACTCACTCGCTGAAGGACATCTCAGTTGTTCCATTTTTGGAGTTAACAGAATGCCGCAAATGTCCATGTTCAGGTTTCTATACGTGTATGACTGTGTGAGGTGAACAGAGTTTCATTATTCTGAAGGATGAAGGAGTTGCACATGAGTTACATATTTAGTGTTTTGGGCCAAAATTATTTTCGATAATGGCTGTACGACTTTACCTCTTAGCACCAATGTATGAGCCATTCTGTTTCTCTGCATCTCAGCAGCATTTGCTGTAGTTTTTATTTTTTTATTCTAGCCATTCTGATAGGTGTGCAGTGGTATCACGTTGTGGTTTTAGTCTGTATTTTTTAAGGGCTAATGATGCTCATTATTTTTTTTTATCCTGTTCGTCCTCTGAATGCTATCTTCAGTGAAATGTCTTCTCATCTCTTTGTCCATTTAAAAAAAAAAAGACAGATTGTTTTTTAACGTTGAGTTTTGAGAGTTCTTTTGCATCGTCTAGGTGCTAGTCCTTTCCTGAATATTTGGTTTGCAGATATATTACCCCAGTCTGTAGTTTATTTGTTCATCCTTTCCGAGGCCTCTTTTTCGTTTGTTTGTTTTGATGAAATCCAATTTATATTTTTTTCGTGCGTCTTACTTTCAGTATCAGGTGTACGTGTTCTGCTCAGCCTTAGCGCTTGAAGACTTTTCTCCTATCTTTTGTCTAGAAGTCGTCTATATTTACTTTTTTATACATAAGCCAATGATTCATTTTGGGCTAATTTTTAATATAAATCTGAGCTTCATTTTTTGCTATGAGTGCTAGTTTCTTTAGCTCTTTTTGTTGTAAAGTCTAACCTTTCTCTGTTTATTTTCCTTTACTCCGTTTATAAAAATCAGTTGGACAGTTCTCAGCGGGTCTATTTCTGGGATTTCTGATTTGTTCTTTTGATCACTATATCTATCCTTTAATCAATATCACATAATCTGGATTGTAGTAGTCATATAATAAGTCTTGATATAAGGGAGACTGATTTTTCCCATTGCATTCTTATTTATCTGATTTGCCATTTATTTGCTCTAAAGCCTTCAGCAAAAGTCAAAAGATTTGGGTGTTAGAGGCTGCAGTCCCTAGGAAGTAAATAACCACGTCCACATTTAGAACATCTGGCAAAGCATCTGGCAGCAGCTAGAACAAGGCAGGCAGAATAGAAGTCCTAGGGAAATGTGACATAAGGTAAATTGCAGTGACTAAGCTCTCCTTCTCAGTGTGAGCTGGGTGACGGTAATGAAAGAGACTTCATGCATAGACCAAGTCTGCAGATACGGTGAGCACTCACATTGCAGCTATGTCCGCCCTTCCCCTCTGGACCTTCGCACCAGCTGTTGGAAAACTGACTGCAGTGAACTGATATTTGGCCTTTCTTTTTTGTCGTCATCCTCTATGGAAAGCAAAGAAAACAAGAAATCGACCAGGAGGCCAAAAGCAACAGGACGTTCTTCCCTCTACAGAATTTGACATTGTTGATTGCCAAATTCCTTGTGAGATATTTCCCCCCCTGGCCTACCCATGACATTGTCCTTTCTATTTTTATTCAAACAAACCCTCTGATCACGCCTTCTTTGTTTCCTTAAGTGGATCCTTTTTCTCATCTTGCTTAGAAAATGTGGTGCTTCTTGGTCTTCCCTTCCCACACTCCTCATTCTAAGCGGCATAAACTCTGGCAGTCATTACCTATTTGGTAACATGTTTGAGTTCGTGCACTCACACCATCATTCATTTATACAACACCCATTTGTTCTCAGCTTTCACAAGAAAGGCAGTGAACAGGATTGTGAAACACACAGCTCTCAAGAAAATGAAAGTCTCCAAATTTTTAATTTTCATTGCCCTTCTTGCTACGAGTGAAGTCATGCTGGTTATCTGTTTTGATTGGCTGGTTTCTATGTTGTACTAGTTAAATATTTTGCCTATTGTCCCCAATTCCACTTATATGGAGTACATTAAACATCACAGAATCGAAAGACAACGTCTCTCCTGAATGCTAATATTCATTTTCTTGGTTTAAAATTTCTTACTGATACTCCAAGTACAATGAACTAGTTTCGACAAAATCGTAGTTTTAAAGGTTCAGGTCCATTTCCTTTGAAAATTTGCATCCCAGACATCAGAGCTCACAGGAACTTCAAAAAAGGAGTTGGCTTCTGATCCTTCCTTGCCCAGTTATGCGGTTGACTAGAACCCAGATCTCCAACCCTAATTTCAGTGTGTCAGCAGTTTTAAAGATTTAAAGGAATTTTTCAATTTCTTACCAGCTGCCTTGGCATGCATGCACAATAATGCAATTGTTCAGAGAGGACGTGGCTGTGCATTACCAAGAATGTGTGAAGACAACCTGTGTGAACAAGGGGATCCTCTGTAAAGGCTGGAAAGATGGGATAACTGCGCTGCCATTCTTAGGCCAACCCCCGTGCCACCACATTTTTGATCTGCATGTATTTTGTGCCATTTCATTTGCTCTTTCCATGAAGTGCTTTACCAAGGCCCTAGCTGTTATCTGTTTAGCCATCATGACAACCATATGAATGCATTTCCCAAAGATGGTATTATTTCATATAATATGTCCCAGAAGTTTTTCATATTCAGACATCCAGTGGGATAGTCCAAATTGCTTCACACATATATATGCACCCGTGCACACTCACATACATATATTCAAGATACTAATAACCCCTGCCATGTCTTGTGTTTCAGTATTTGCTTAATGATATCTGCCCACTGAGAGAATAGGAGGTAGGAAGACTGACAAAAGGTGGTGACAGCTGACAGTCTGATAGTGAGAGTGGAGGCAAAACATGACAAAAACCGTGGCAGTAGAGGACCATCCCGGGTAGTGACAAATCACTTGTCATTTATCAACAATACATGGTAGTAGAGGCCAACACTGGATGTTAATAACAAAGAGCCTGAACTATCGATGAAACACGTCATTGTTTTCTGTACTTTTTGTTTAGAAATGTCAGCGTATATACAATAGATTTTAGGAAAGTTTCTGCTGAAATTGTTTAAAATGTTTTAATCTTGCTTGAAGGTAATGATAATAGTATAACAACAATACTAATATTAGGAAGAAGGAGGAAGAGGAGAAATGGTTTTGTTTCTTGAAGATTACTAAAGTCTTTTGTCTAAAGTAATCCTTAAGTGAATTTGTTAAAAGATGTATTGGTCTGATTGTGATTGCTCAGCCTAATAGCTAAGGATGCAAAAGTATAAAATGATAATATGAAAATGAGTTTCTGGTGTCACCCTCCTAACATGGACTGCAGGAATCATTCCTTCTGATGTATTTCAAAATTTGCATCATCCACATTCCTCGGTCTCCCAAACGATCACTTTTGATGGACTTCATGCCTCACGTGTCTGGGGCTGGCTGACCCTAAAAGAATCTAGCATAAAATGCTCCTGTATTGCCTGTTCCAGCCAGTTTGGCCATTGCTAGTTCCTGGTCCATGATTCAGAAGCCTCGGTGTCTCCTGCCACCAGTGTCTTCCAGAAACTTCTGTGACAGGAACAGCATTCTGTCTGATTTTGCATAATTAAAGATTTCTTCTCTCTGACCCTGACATACAGACCATGTGGCATGGGGGAGGGGAGGTCAGTGTGAATGAGGACGGAAGCAAACATCCTCTAGCACTTAATAGAAGAAACTGTCCCTTTCTGATCCTGCAGCCTCCATGTCAGCCCTTCACTTAACATTTGCACATCACATCTTTACATCTCATCATACTTCTTGGGTTTTTGAGAGGTGATATTTATCCTCTGATGCATTGGGGGTCTTATTCACCAGGCTGGTCATCAGCTGTAAGGTGTGTACATGTTTTATTTCTATCAAACTCCTTAGGTTTTACAAATTAGACTCATGAGTGGAGCTGGCCCATTGGCCCTCTAGACAGGCCTGGATGGGTTTGACCCTGCAAGGGTCACAGTTTCAGCTTTTTATATGGGACACCTCTTGTGTGCCATAGCATAACTTCTTCAACCCACCTTGCTATAGCCAGTCCCTTGGTGATGAACAGTTCCAAGTAGATTTTGACCAGCTTTGCACAGGCTTTATGAGACACTACCTCACCCAAGCCAATGAGTAAATGTTTCTCCTTTCATTTCCAGGAAGACTGTCCTGAGATCCATTTCATTCATTTCCTTGGAAGCTCCAGCAGAATTGAGCACCATCAGTTTCCTGTGATGAGGGCCAACTGGATAATGCATGGGTTTTCCCTCTCTCTTTCACTCCCCTGTCCCTCCTTTCTGGGATTGTGTCCCAAATAAACTTCCATGCCTGTAAGCCTTTGCTGAAAGCTTTGCTTTGGATGGGAAGATGGGGATAGTGGAGCCCAGATCAAGACTCCAGGTAAAAAGTAGTAATTATGGAAAATATATTACAGCCAATATTTATTGAGCACTTTCCATTCGCCAAACACAGTTGAAAACAATTTGTAAGTTCTAAAAAGTTTAATGCAATGTGCATATTTTATACCTGACAAAAAGTAAGCCTGCAGTTAAGTGACTTGTCCTGAGTACCACAGATGCCAGAGTTAGGGCATGAAGCAAGTTAGGTCTCTGAACCTAGGTTTAGGGTTCTGGTAACCACATGAGATTGAGGATAATTCTTCAATGGTTTGGAAAACTAGAAAAGGCAGACAGCTCATTTCTTAACTGCCAAAGGCCATTTTGATATAACCAATATTTGGGACCATTGGCTGAAGTTGAAGGAATTTGCTGTCTTTTGTCCACTTACGCTGATCAAATGTAATGAGCTCAGTCTTTCTATGATTTAGGGTGTACTGAGTCCCAGGGCAGAGGATTTCATTTCTGAGGTCACCAGGAGCAGCATAATTTGACACTCCACACCAGGAGAGGGCAGAGTGCTCCTATGGCTTTGTTTCACACACTCAATGACCAGCAGTTTTGACTATCGCTTGTCATACGAATATTAGCCTCAGTCATACAGACACAGACACACATACATGCACCCCACCCATCTTAAAACTACCATTTGATTCTACATTCCTGCTACTAGGTATTTACCTCCCTCCAAAAGGCATTTCATCATAAAGACTCTTGCATTCAAATGTTTATCACAGTACAATTCACATTTGCAAAGATGTAGAAAAAACCCAAATGCTCTCGAATATATGAATGGATCAATAAATTGTTGTGTATGTACACCATAGAATATTATTCAGCCATAAAAATGATGGAGGTTTTGCATATTTTTAATAACCTGGATGGAATAGGAGACCATGCTCCTAGGTGAAGTATCATAAGAATGCAAAAACAGTCTCCACATGTACTCAGCACTAAACTGGACCAGGTAGATTAACAACTACATGCTCACATGAGAGAAAATCTCAATGAAATTCAACTAGGGAGGTGGGGGGGTAAGGGGATGGGTAAATTCCCACCCAAGGGATATGTTGTATGGATGTATGGCACACTTCCTGGGTGAAAGACACACCTACAACTCGAATTTAACCCCAGAAAATCACACCATGTAATCTGATTGTATGTGTGTTTCTGAATTGAGAAACAACGACAAATGAGAATAAATTCCACCTGTGTGATCTTGAGGACTGAGTGAGCTTCTGTTAACTAAGGCAAATACAACCCAACATTGACTTCATGGTTCCCATTCTTTGTACTGCGATAAGGTCCATCCATCCTGAGATGCACTTAAATGTCTTTCACAAACTCCTGCTTGGACCTTCATGCCTCACAGACTCCATCATGTTGGGGAGAGCCCACATCCCCCAAAGCTGTCTCATACCTCCACTTAGAAATAGCAGCCGGCCATGCCACTGGCCAGCTTCTGATACAATAGCTGCCTTGGAGTGTGCTTATGAATATTTATAGCACCAGGCTGAGTAGTAATGGGCTGCTATTCAAACACACCTGCTGGGGAAGAAAGAAATAAAAAACGAAAGAAAAAAAAAACCCATACACATACTCTCACACATATTTATGCCCAGTATATGAAGGTCATTTAGGCATTTAGACCCAGAGAACACAGGTACAGAACGATCAAAATGATTGTTGCTTTCCTGAGGTCTGTGGTCCAGGCATGCAGTGTCCTCCAAGAGGAAACAGGGCAAGGATTCATTTTGCTTTTAAAAACTGCTTCCTCCCAATAACGAACATGTTGGCGGAACTACATTTGGAAAATATCGAACTGAACAAAGAATAAGAAAAAAATATTACCAATGTATCTTACCTCCCAGAGGTAATAGTGTTAACATTTTGGAATATTTCTTTTGCTGCTCTGAGAAATGCAGGCTCCGTCTGTTCTTTCGAGCCCTGCTTTATTACAGTTAATGCTATAGTGTTTTTAAACAGTTTAAAAACCTCCTCTAATTTGATAGTCGAAAATGATGTTTTGTCGTTCCAATTTGCATTGATTCGATTATTGAGGGCTTCTTACTAACGCAATCAATATACATTTATTCCAGTACTACTGAGCGTAAAGTCCCTAGCCTGGGGGAGGGGATGCAAAGATGAATTGAACAGAATCCCTGAAGGAAACAGGCTTACAGTCTGGTGGAGCAGAAAAGAAACTTTTCCCGTTAATGTGTAATAGCCATTTTTCTTTCTTCTGTTGTGATCTATGTATTCAGGTCTTTTAATGGTTTGGTTTGGGGGAAGAGTTCCTGAAAATTTAGTGCTTCTGTTTTAATTTAGAAAGGGGGGCTACAAGCTGATGAAGAAGTACTTTATTTCAGTTTCCTACCCTACCATCAAGCCAGCTTTCAGACTAATGAGTGGGATACATAATATTACTCATGAACTATCTTTCAAAGAATTTGGAATATGTTGGCCCTTAGACGCAAAAAAAATTTTCATTAGCAATATTCAAATGGGCAAAAAGGGGTTCAGATTAAACCAAGTCAAGAGAAAAGCAACAACTCAAATGACTAATCAAAATTAAAAATATATATGCGTGTGTGTGTGTGTGTGCATACACACACATATCACACTCTTTGCATGCTGTATTATATCTTTGCAATTCTTGGAAGTACACTAAGCACCTTTAATAGTATACTAAGTATATATTTTATTTTATTTATTTATCTGTTATTGTTGGGGATTCATTGAGGGTTTAGAGAACCAGGTTGCACTGACTGCATTTGTTAGGTAAAGTCCCTGTTACAATTATGTCTCACCTCCGATAGGTGTGTAGTAAGTATATTTTAAATTTACCTTTTGTTAAAAGTTTTTCTGTGAATTACCAGGCAGCTGCTATATTGCTTTCTGCATTTGAATAGTAAAAAGTTAGGATCATTAAAAAGCAAAGTCTTACTGAGTATATGTTGTGTGTCAGACTTAATACCTGAGTTTGAAAATACCCAGAGATGGAAGAGAGGTGGTACCTTTATCCTAGGAGACTTCTCCCTCAGTGACCTGAAAGCTGGGCCTGTCCTAACCTAACTGAGCAGTTTCTTTCTTTCTTTCTTTTTTTTTTTTTTAGTGAAATAACACTGCTTTCTTTCTTTTTTTTTACATATTTATTTATTTATTGTTTGCAAGGTGAATGAATGTATCAATGAATGAACACAGTCCCCTCTGGGGCAAAGTGAATGAATGCATCAATGAATGGACACAGTCCTACACTTGTGAGGAATTTTAGGAATTTTAAAACCATATTAGGAATTATTTTGCTGTTTCCTGAATAATAACTTCAAACTTTCTTTTGGCTCACAAGTGTAGGTGGT
>CAUYON010027405.1:0-13369 GCA_963573935.1 Arctocebus calabarensis
AAGGAAGAGCAGAGAGAGGGAAGGAGTAAGGGGGGTGGGGTTTTGGGGTCTTGGTGTGTGCCACACCTTTTGGGGGCAAAACACGATTGTAAGAGGGTCTTTTCCTAACAAATGCAACCAGTGTAACATGGTTTCTTGTACCCTCAAAGAATCCCCAACAATAAAAAAAAAATACGCTTAAAAAAAAAATAAAAAATAAATGGGTAGACTCTGAATGAAGTAAACAACCCTCGTAAGGTGAATGGGTCTCATCCAATCATTTAAAGGCCCTACCGACTAAACCCCTGAGTAAGAAAGAATTCTGCCAGCAGACTGCCTTTGGACTTGAATTGCAACACCAATTCCTTGAGTCTCTAGTCTGCCAGCCTGCCCTGCTAGCCTGCCTTTCCACTTTTGGACTTGCCAGTCTCCATAACTGTGTAAGACAATTTCTGTAAATAACTACTCCCTCCCACCATGTGTACACACTACATACAACACACACACACGCACACTCTCTTTGGTTCTGTTTGTCTAGAGAACCCTGACTAATACAGTATCTCTTACTCATTTACTCTCTCAATGAATCAATCAACATATGTCAATTTTTGCCAGGAACAACCTTCACCCACTAAAGCCCCACAGCTACCAAAGCCAAAGCAGTGATGTAAGCCCTGAAGCAAGCTCTTGACTTCACTTCTCCGCCCTGGTGGAGGGAGGGAGAGCATCACCTCCTCAATGTTTCATTTCTTCTGTGATGCAAAATACATGCCTGAGAGGGAACATGGTCCTTGCTAGAGCCCTGACCTGATGGTGTGATGTGAGACACAAGCTTACTGCAGTGCTGGGAGGGGAAAACGCTTCTTCCCATGATGATGCTCAGCCACCAACAGTCTCACTTCCTCTAAATATTTCCACTCTTTTGACAAGTGAAGCTGTGGGTGGGGGATTTTGAAGTCATGGAAACTAGTCAGAAGGCTACTAAAGGTTCTTGGGCGCCACCATTTAATGACTGATGTGGCTAAATGGTCCCATACACTGTAAGGAAAAGGTGAATATAAAAAATATTAAATGTAGAGTATCAATGTCTTTATATAGTGATCAAGAAAATGCCATGAAGGCTATCTGTAACAGTATGATCAAAACATTTCTGAATGTATATGAATCGTGCCCTATGATTGCACCAATGTACAGAATTATGATTCAATACAATTATAAAAAAAAAAAGGAAATGTTAGAAATGACATAAGGGGAATTTAAAATACACATGATGAAAATAATGAAGGAAATTGATGAAAAAGTGGAAAATAACCAAAAAAAAAATCCAAAAACAGAATCAAATAAGAGATGAATGTATGAAGAATATAGAAAGGATATAGGAGAGCTCATGGAATTGAAGCAGTCAATTAAGGCACTTAAAGATACAAGAGAAAGTATCAACAACAGATTAGACCATGCAGAAGGTAGAGGTCAAAGCTCTTGAGATAACTCAGACAGTTAAAGAGGCAGAAAAGAAGAGAGAAAGCAGAATGTTCACTGACAGAATTGTGGAACTTTATGAAGAGTTCAAACATACGAGTTATAGGTATCCCAGAAGGGAAAGTAGAATATCCAGAAGAATGGAGGCCATACTAGAAAATATTATAAATGAATATTTCCCAAATATCACTAAAATTCTGATGCATGCCTTTCAGAGGGATATCAGACCCCAGGTCACCTTAACTCTAATAGAGCTTTTCTAAGACATATAGTGGTGAACCTTTCCAAAGCCAAGACAAAAGAAGAGATTTTACAAACTGCTAGGAGTAGGTGCCAATTGACCTACAGGGGCAAATCACTCAGAGTGACCACAAACTTCTCTAATGAAACTTTTCAAGCCAGAAAACAATGATCATCTACCTTTAATCTACTTAAACAGAAAAACTTCCAGCCCAGAATTCTATATCCCGCTAAGCTAACTTTAAAATTGACAGAGAAATCAAATCTTTTACTGATATGCAAACATTGAGGAAATTTGCCACAAGAAGACCAATTCTACACTAAATACTTTAACCTATTCTACACACTAACCATCACAGTGGACCACCAGCAAAGCACTCAGAATTTAAAGGACAGAACCTAGCTTCCACAATGATGCAAAAGGTAAAACTAAGCAATGGATTCTCACAAAATAAGATTAGTAAAACACTACCACACTTACCAATTATCTCAATAAATGTTAATGGCTTAAATCCCTCACTGAAGAGGCATAGATTGGCTGACTAGACTAAAAACACAAGCCATCCATTTTCTGTCTGCAGGAAGCACACCTAGCCTCAAAAGACAAATTAAAACTCAGAGTTAAAGGTTGGAAGACAATTTTTCAGGCAAATGGAACTCAGAAGAAAAGAGGATTTGCAATCTTATTTTCAGATACATGTGGATTTAAAGAAACTAAAGACAAAAAACCAAAGATGGTCACTTCATATTGGCAAGGGAAAAAGACAACAAGATGTTTCAATACTAAATATTTATGCACACAACTTAAATGCTCCCAGATTCTTGAAACAGACCTTACTCAGTCTAAGGAATATGATATCCTACAATACCATAATAACAGGGGACTTTAACACTTCTCTTACAGAGCTGGATAGATCCTCTAAACAGAAATTAAACAAAGATATAAGGACTTAAATGAGATCCCAGAACAACTATGCTTGATAGATGCATTTAGAACACTCTATCCCAAAGCTAATGAATATACATTCTTCTTATTGATCCATGGAACAATCTCCAAAATTGATCATATCTTAGGACACAAAACAAACCTCAACAGAATCAAAAAAATTGAAATTTTACCTTATATCTTCTCAGACCACAAAGCACTAAAGGTGGAACTCAACTCCAACAAAAATGTTCAATCCCAAACAAAGGCATGGAAGTTAAACAACCTTATGCTAAATGACAGTTGGCTGCAGGAACAAATCAAAGAGGAAATCATTAACTTCCTTGAGCATAACAACAATGAAGACACAAGCTACTAAAACCTGTGAGATACAGCAAAAGCAGTCCTAGGGGGAAAATTTATCACTTTAGATGCCTACATTCAAAAAAACAGAAAAAAAGAACATTAAGAAACTCACAAGCCATCTTATGGAATTGGAAAAAGAAAAACAATCTGAGCCTAAACCCAGCACAAGAAAAGAACTCTCCAAAATTAGATCAGAGAGATCAATGAAATTGAAAACAAAAGAATCATTCAGAAAACTAATGAAACAAGGAGTTGGTTTTTTGAAAAAATAAATAAAATATATGAACCTTTGGCCAGACTAACTAGAAATAGAAAAGTAAAATCTCTAGTAACTTCAATCAGAAATGATAAAGGGGAAATAACAACAGATGCCACAGACATATAATAGATTATCTCTAAATACTACCAGAAACTCTATGCCCAGAAATTTGGCAATGTGAAGGAAATGGATCAATATTTGGAATCACAACCTCTCCCTAGACTTAGCCAGGAAGAAATAGAGCTCCTGAACAGACCAATTTCAAGCACTGAGATCAAAGAAACAATAAAAAAATCTCCCAACAAAAAAATGCCCTTGTCGGGATGGTATCACACCAGAATTCTATCAAACCTTCAAAGAAGAGCTTATTCCCATACTGCATGAATTATTCCAGAAAATTGAGGAGGAAAGAATGTTCCCCCCAACACATTCTATGAAGAAACATCACCCTGATACAAAACCAAGAAAAGACCCAACTAAAAAGGAGAACTTCAAACCAATTTCACTAATGAATATAGATGCAAAAATTCTCAACAAAATCCTAGCCAATAGATTATAGCTTATCATCAAAAAGGTCCTACATCCTAGGGATGCAAGTCTGATTTAGCATACCCAAGTCCATAAACATTATTCACCACATCAACAGAAGCAAAAACAAAGACTATATGATCCTCTCAATAGATGCAGAAAAAGCCTTCAACAAAATCCAGCATCCTTTTCTAATTACAACACTGCAGAGTATAGGCATCGATAGCACATTTCTTAAACTGATCAAAGCTGTCTATGACAAATCCACAGCTAATATTTTACTGAATGGAGTAAAACTGAAAGCTTTCTCTCTTCGAACTGGAACCAGACAAGATTATCCTGTCACCATTACTATTCAACATAGTGCTGGAAGTTCTAGCCAATACAATTAGGCAAGAGAAGGAAATAAAGGGCATCCGAATGGGAGCAGAAGAGGTCAAACTCTCCCTCTTTGTTGAAGTATGATCTTATACTTAGAGAACCCCACAGACTCAACCACAAGACTCCTGGAAGTCATCAAAAAATACAGTAATGTTCCAGGATATAAAATCAATGTCCACAAGTCAGTAGCCTTTGTATACACTGAAAACAGCCAAGATGAGAGGCTAATTAAGGACACATCTCCCTTCATCATAGCTTCAAAGAAATTGAAATACCTAGGAATATACCTAACAAAAGAAATGAAGGACCTCTATAAAGAAAATTATGAAGCCCTAAGAAAGGAAAAAGCAGAGGATATTAACAAATGGAAGAAAATACCATGCTCATGGCTAGGAAGAATCAACATTGTTAAAATGTCTATACTTCCCAAAGCAATCTACTGATTCAACACCACCCCTATTAAAAT
The DNA here is from genome assembly GCA_963573935.1 of Arctocebus calabarensis. Taxonomy (NCBI): domain Eukaryota; kingdom Metazoa; phylum Chordata; class Mammalia; order Primates; family Lorisidae; genus Arctocebus; species Arctocebus calabarensis. The sequence continues at coordinate 4,624 of CAUYON010027405.1, forward strand.
ACCAACATCATATTTCAAGACTGGGAAAAAAATGATCCTTCCTTTTGTATGGAACCATAAAAAACCCTGTGTAGCTAAAGCAGTTCTTAGTAATAACAACAAAGCTGGGGGCATCAGCATACCAGATTTTAGGCTGTACTACAAAACCATAGTGGTCAAGACAGCATGGTACTGGCACAAAAATAGAGACATAGACATTTCTAATCAAATAGAAAACTAGGAAATGAAACTAACATTTTACAACCACCTAATCTTCAATAAACCAAACGGGAACATACAATGGGGGAAAGACTCGTTATTCAATAAATGGTGCTGGGAGAACTGGATATCCACATCTAAAAGACTGAAAGTGGACCTGCACCTCTCTCCACTCACAAAAATTGATTCAAGATGGATAAAGGACTTGAATTTAAGGCATGAAATGATAAAAATCCTCAAAGAAAGCATAGGAAAAACACTGAAAGATATCAGCCTAAGGAAAGGCTTTATAAAGAAGACTGCCGTGGCAATTGCAACCACAACAAAAATAAACAAATGGGAATTAATGAAACTGAAAAGCTTCTGTACAGCTAAGGAGACAATAATCAAAGCAAATAGACAACCTGTACAATGGGAAAGGATATTTGCATATTTTTGAATCAGACACAAGCTTGATAACTAGGATCTAAAAAACTCAAAAAAAAAACAAAAAATAAATAAAAAGAACTCTAATTAATCCACATGAAAAAAGCCAACATTCTCATTCATCAATGGGCAAGAGACATGAATAGAACCTTCTCTAAAGAAGACAGACGAATGGCTAGCAAACATATGAAAAAATGCTCTTCATCCCTAATCATTAGAGAAATGCAAATCAAAACCACCCTGAGATACCATCTAACCCCAGCAAGAATGGCCCACATCACAAAATCTCAAAACTGCAGATTCTGGTCTGGATGTGGAGAGAAAGGAACACTTTTACACTGCTGATGGGACTGCAAACTAATACAATCTTTTTGGAAGGAAGTATGGAGAACTCTCAAAGAACTCAAGCTAGACCTCCCATATGATCCTGCAATACCATCTCTGGTCATCTACCTAGAAGGAAAAAAAATCCTTTTTTCATAAGGACACTTGCACTAGAGCTGTTGCACAGCTCAATTTACATTTGCCAAAATGTGGAAACAGCCTAAATGCCCACCAACCCAGGAATGGATCAACAAGCTATGGTGTATGTATACCATTGAAAACTATTAAGTCATTAAAAAAGATGGAGACTTCACATCTTTTGTATTAACCTGGATGGAAGTGAAACAGATTATTCTTAGAAAAGCATCACAAGAATGCAGAAGCATGAATCCTATGTATTTAATTTTGATATGAGGACAATTAATGACCTAGTACATGGTGGGGGGTGGGGGAAGGGGAGAGCAGAGAGAGAGAGGAGGGAGTGGTGGGGTAAAGGAAAGGCAGAGAGAGAGAAGGAGGGAGGGGGATGGGGTCTCAGTGTGTGACACAGCTCTTAGGGGTAAGACACAATTGTAAGAGGGACTTGACCTAATAAATGCAATCAGTGTAACCTGGTTTCTTGTACCCTGAATGAATCCTCAACAACAACAACAAAATAGCATCCACCATCCACCTTGCTCATGTCTGACTAACTGCCTAACCTAACAACTTCTTCAGTAAGTCAACCTTTACCTTCTGCCTTTGTTTTCTACCACAGAGTAAAAATCTCTGCTACAGAGCAAATTACACATTCAAACCCACCTGTTTACCTCCCTTCTAAGTTTAATGTGCCTTTCTATAGCATCCTGTGCTTAGTATATATAATTGCCTCACCAAAACCCCACATATATAAGATTATAAATTCCTTGAGAGTAGGGACCATGTCAGAGTTATTCATTTTTAAATCCAACATCTAGCATGGTGCTTGGCTTCTAAGGGGGCTGTTCTATAAATAATTTTGAATGAATATTTACAATATAAACAATCCACTAATATATTTCCTTTCTTGTCAATAAGACATATAGGAAAGTTCCTCTCACTGCCCAGCCCCATTATGCCCTAAAGTAACAAGATCTAAATGGGGGGAGGGTCTTCCCCCAGCCCAACCTCTGACATCCTCCAAACCCCACTTTTGGAACATCAGGGGAAGAAATGCTAAACTAGAAGTGAGAAAGCTGTTAAAAGGCAGGGTCACTTAAGGTTGATTTGAAGACTTTGGGATTTTTTTTTTTAAATAACATCTGGACAAATTTTGAAATGTGCTTGTGGTACAGTTCGTGAAATGAGAAGCAGAACATGGGCACAGAAGCACCAATTACTTGCCCCTTTGTCTCCCCCATTTCTTGGAGGAAATTTAGTGAGCTAACTCCTAGCATGTCAATATAATAAAGTACCCAACACTTGGGTAAATTATAGATTAGCTGCAGCAATTGTTCAGCTTTTAAAAAGAGTTTTCCAAATAAGCAAAAGATTTATTTTTAATTTTAGTGCATTTTGTTCAATGCCCTACAGTTTTGAAAAATGCATCATAACAGAACTGAAATGGTCTTATGGCATTTTACCCACATTTGGTCTAATTTTCTTAATGTTTTTTCCAGCTGTTCTAGTAAAGCTGGACAAATTGTCACCTAGAGAGGAATACAAAAAAGTAATAAAATAACCACAGGTTTTTAAAAAATTATCAGTAAGACCTAGAGATGCTAAATGACATGCATGAAAATTGCTTGGTTAACCTGGAAGGAGGTGTTCTCTCTGGTTATTACCATGTCAGTCCCACTATTATTTAACAAGCTGACTGTGTTAACAGGACTGTTCTTCTGGGGTTAGAGAGATGGGATCTGCTGACCTCCAAGTCTCCTGGCAGCTTTTAAGAGAAAAGTGCACAAGACATGGGGTCAGGAAGGCTGGATTTCAGTCTTAGCTCTGCCAGTTTCTGTGGCTGTATGGCCTTGCAAAGCACATAGTCAAAAAACAATCAGAGAAACCAAATTGAGAGATGTTCTGAAAAACAACTGGTGGGGACTCTTCAAAAAAGTCAATGTCATGAAAATCAAAGAAAAGGCAAGGAAATATTCTTGAGTAAAGACAAGTAAAGAGACATGACAACTAAATGCAATATGTGATCCTGGACTGGATCCTAAATCAGGAGAAAAATATTTCAGAAAGGACATTAAGTTAAGTGATAAAAATTGCCATTCTTTGTGATGTGGGCTATTCTCATTGGGGTTAGGTAAAATCTCAAGGTGCCTTTGATTTGATGCTTAGGGACAATGAACATTTTTTGTATATTTATTAGCTACTCTGTCTTCTTGGGAGAAGGAAGTCCCAAGAAGCTGCTGGTGCTGGTAAGGGTATGGAGAGAAGGGAACATTTAAACACTATTGGTGGGATTAAAAACTAAGACAGCCTTTTTGGAAAGAAATCTCAAAAGTAGACCTTCCATTTGATCCCACAATCCCTTTACTAGGTATCTAACCAGAACAAAAAAATCATTTTACCATAATAATATGCATATTAAGAAGGTTTATAGCAGCTCAATTTATAATCACAAAGATGTAGAAACAATCCAAGTGCCCATCAACCCATAATTGATTACTAAACTGTAGTATAGGTATACCATAGAATACTATTCAAGCATAAAAAAGATGGAGACTTAATATCTTTTTTATTTACCTGGACAGAAGTGAAGAACATTCTCCTTAGTAAAGTATCTCAAGAATGGAAAAATAAGCATCTCATGTACTCAATACTAATTTGAATCTAGTAGATGAACAACTATAGGCCCACATGAGAGGGAAAACACAGTTAAATTCAGGAAGGGGTCAGGGGAAAGGAAAGAAGGGCTCAGCAAGTTCCCACATAATGGATACAATGTAAGGGCACATGACACACTACACTTCCTGGGTGAAGATTATTAAAGATTAAAGCATTAAAGTTGGACTTTTTCTAAGAAATGCAAATAATATAACCTAATTGTATGCACCCTTATGTTAATCTGGGAAAAAAAATTGTCATTCATTTTTTTGCTTGTTGTTTGTGTTATGTTTTCATATTGTCTCTTTTTGGTAGAGACTCCATGAGGGGATGGACATTTTTTTATTTTTTTGCTTATTTACCACTAGGATAGAGGAGATACCCAATGATGATTTTTTAATGAATAAATGAATAAGTGAGACCTCTCTGCCAATCCAATAATTTTCCACAAACTATCAACAGTTCACAAGTTTGTGCTACATATTTTAAATCAATTACCTTATTTATAAATAGTTAGAAAGATAAATTGATAAAGTAAAGTTAATGTTCTTAGTCCCATTTAACAGATTAGTAAACTAAGAATCTCATTAAGGTCCTTAACTCTCAAAGACTAGAGGCAAAGCCAAGATGTAAACCAAGTTCGGACTCCCAACTCCTTTTTCATTGCATGGGGCAGCCTCGGAATAGCAGGCACATTCAGTCATCTTCCCCAATCCAATATCTCTCATTAGCATCCTGAAATCATATGTGCAAGGGCTTGACAAGGTCTGACTTTCTTCCGCTGCTTGTCTTTGACATGATGCCTTCCAGCTGCTGCGGGTGATGGGAAGGCTTTTAACCCAGTGAATCAATAGCTGATCCCTGTCCACCTTCGTCACTGGAATGACACATGGCAGCCTCGGAGACACCCTAGGTCTTTAACATGTCTTGTTTGTTGCCCTGAAGTCCTACTTTGGCAATTTTTATGACATTGGCTTGTCCTTTAGATGGAGATGAAACCCTCAGTAATTATTTAGGGTGTGATTTGCATCAGCACTAATGGTAGCTAGAGTTTTGTCCTTGATCCATAAAAGTAAAAAGAAATCATGGAAATTTTCTAAGGACATGATTGTCGAATATTTATTAAACTACCTGTTAGGTTCCACACACTGCTCTCAAGCAGCTTGCAGTCCAGTGACAGAAACAGTTTATGGAGCAATGTATGCCATCAGAAGTGGGGTACAGGATTCTACAGGAAAGAAGGAGAAGCCAAGAAAGTCTTTCCAGGGGAAATAACATCTCCAATGGTGCCTGAACGATACATGAGAGTTTTCCAGGTAAAAAGGTAGAATTGTTCTTAGCAGAAGGAACTGTATATTCAACATCCTGATGGTGACAGCATATGCATGGTTAACTGGAAGAACAAGTCCTATGTGCCCAGAGCATAAAGTGTAAGCTTGCAACAGCAAGAGATGCAGCTGCCAAGTCCAGCAGGACTCAGAGGTTTGGACTTTATCTTAAGGAAAATGGGAAGTCCCTACTAATCTTATATCAGAATGGTCTACTTCGACTGTTTAAATAATGGGAAGACAATGCAGGTAACCAGGACTAGAGCTGCTTCAGTTAAAGTCTCTTTAGAAAGTGGAAACTGCACCAATTATTTTAAGAAAAGTAACTTCACGTAAAGCATTGTTAGCCATGTACTAGAACACTGACGACCACAAGGTGACATTGAGGAAACATCAACATAGTAACTGAAGGAAGCAGCTGCCATTCGAACACTTGGGAGAGGGGAAACAGAAGAGGTTGGTATTATTAAAATTTATATGCCTGGGAAAAAAGAGCTCTGAGGAGAGAATGTGGCCTGGCTGAAGACTTCTCGGGGGGTTGGAAGACATGGCAGAGCTGGGATTTAGACATCCCAGGCTGGCTCATAGTGATTTCTCTGAGGGGACACCATGAATCAAGTTCTGAGAGGGTTAGAAAAACTACAGACTCGAATCAAGTGCTGTTACCAGAAGCAAGGATTACTGCCAAGAGGCATCTAGGGTTGCAGGAATAGGAAGGAGCAAGGCCTTTCTTCTTACCAGCTTCCCATCTTCCGGCTTCCTCTGCCTCACTGGGGAAGCCCAATGGACAACCAACCAGCCAAAGGGAAATGTGGTTTGTAGAGTTCCCACTCCTTTATTAAACAGCTAAGTAACAAAGATAAGTTTGAACAAACCAACAGTAACCATCACATCAAAGGTCTGCAGGCTTCTGCCTACATAGATACCTCCTTGACAGCTCTCAGGGTCTGAGCAAACTGGGAACCAAAGGATTTAGGCAAGCTCCAGGAGAGGGGAGCACAAGGAGAAGATGCACACGTCCACACGCTGACGTGTGAGGGAGGGATCTGAGCACCGGGAAGATCGCGGTAGTCCTGCTTCTGCTGCCCACTGGAAGGGCTCTGCTCCATCAGGGGCCGCCTGATCCTGGGGACCTTGTGTTTCATCTCGCCTCCCCCGTAGTGGGAGTCCTTCACCAAACTCCATCTTTCCCAAACAATGACTCTGTGGTGATCCCAGAGTATTTACATGCTGTCCACATTACTTCTGATTCCTTCTGGGAAATCCTCTTCTCTCAGCCATATTCCTTCTGGGAAATCCTCTTCTCTCAGCCATAGGGCTTAGGGCAAAGTTCCAACTTTGCCCTAAGTGAAACACGTGACTTAAGCCTAAGCCAATCAAAATGCTGCATTCCTGTTGCCACTGTGATTGGATGAGGTTGTTCAGGTGACCCAACCAGACCCAATGAGGTAGGAAACAGACTCTACTCTTCCATTGAAATTTAAACTGGCATTGAAGGATGTGGGAACTGCCCCAGCTATTTAACAACTTCAGGGGCAAGGTTGTTTGAAGATGCAGCTACTACATCAAAACAAAGAGGCACAGAATACATAAATGGGTCCTGGTTACATAATTTGAGCTCTGAGCTGTAACTGAAGACAAATCTATTGTCGAGGCTTGTCAATTGAGTAAATTACCAAATTTCTTTTTTTATTTAAGCCACCTGGACTGATGTTTACTTTCGTTTGCTGCAAAAAAGCTACAATCCACAAAGATACCAATAGAGCAACAACGTCTTACACTTACCTCTCCACTCTTTCCTTATTTGCAAAATAACCTTTACTTGTCCTTCTTTTGGATAACAGTGCTTGCAGGAGAAAGACTTCACACAATAGAAAATAGCATTATTAAACAAATGAAAATCGTTCAACCTCACTAGTAAACAAAGAAATGCAAATTACAATGAGAATGATCTCACCTTGGAAGTCACTGTTACAATATGTATTAATGACCTAAAACTACTTATAACCTTTGCCCCAGGTCTACTTTTAGAAAACAATAGCATAGACCATTCTCTATTGGCTTGACCTCTCTTGTCTAACTCTAGTTTGTCAATGTCCTATTTAAAGGTTACTAAAATTGGACATCATATTCTATAGGGAATATAGTGTTTCTATACAGCTTTAAGAACTTGAATAATATTTCTATGTGTACTAATAAGTTTGGGTCAACTTTATCTTTTGTAATTTATAATACTCTTGTCAAATCTCTTTTGCATGTAACTCTTACTTAAATCTTACATTGTCAGTTCTTTATATGTTTATAGCTTATCTCTCCAACACGACTGTAAGTTCCTCAAAGTACTACCTCTCATTTTTATAACCATTCAACAACACCTTAGTCAAGAAATATTTAGTACCTGTCAGCTATGAGCAGAAACTGCATAGTGGCTAACATCAAAGGATGTACAGATGGTGATAGATAAAGAGACCAAAATAAATGTCTTCCTGGAAATGGAAAATAGAGCCAAGGTTAATACCAATACTAAATGAATTGTTCAAACCCAACTATAGAATCCTAGGCAGCTTAGAAATTATCTGAGACCCGTAGGTTTTCATAAAGTCCTAAAATCTCAATGCAAAGATGGCCAGTTGTTTCTATGGCTCAGTTGTCCCTTCTGGGAGCCCAAGATGGCCTGAAGAAAGGCTCCCTCTTGGTATCTCAGGTTCCCCTGTCTCCAGCAGCACTCAGTGGTCAAGTTTCTCGAACATTCCATGTTGTTTCATGCCTTTGAACATTGTCTTCCTGAGCTTCCTTGTGGCTGAGCACGGTGAGACTGGGGAGAGAGGACTTCAGGCATCTCCGCCAGGCAGGATCTGCCCAGAAACTTCCCTTTGGGGACACAGGGAGACAGTGTGAGGCTTCTGGACACCCTGAGGAAGGCTAAAGTGGCAGAGACTGGGCAAGTGCTTACGTCTGTTCGTTCGGTCTGATCCTGTCGGCGGCTGTGGGTAGGGCAACAGTGGGACTGCAGGCTGGAAATGCCTTGCCTGTGAGCCGTTTTGGTTTCTTTTGGACTTGGCACTCAGTTGAACTGCCTTGGGAGAACTTGGGCAGGAGTGCAGGGGTTTTTGAGTATTGTCTGGGGCCATAGACTGGGCCACCAAGCCAGACGGAGCTGCCAATGTTTGGTGGTGGACTGTGTGGAGCCATTGTGGGAGAACTGCCCTGGCAAGCCCCACCCTCAAGGTCCCAGAACAGGCATTGGGCAGGAGCAAGTAATCTAGTGACTGAGCAGCCTAAAGGCGGGGACTAAGACACCTTACAGCCTTAGCCCTCAGGGGCATAGGGTGAGACCAGTTTTGGCACACTGGGTAAGTGGATAGCCACTTAAGGAGTGATCCCAGCCACAGCGCTTTCCTGGGAAAGCTTCTGTTTAGCCCAAGTTAGCAATTTAAAGTGTCTTCTGGGCAGGCTGAGGAGGATTTAAGCTCTCCACCATGCAGGGTTTGAGAAATTATTAGAAACACAGGGGCACTCCCTACAAAGATCCAGTAACAACAGAGTGATTCTGCCAGGGACTGATCTGGGAGAGACACCTCCCCAACTCTGAGGACAGTCATAGGCAACAGTGAAAAATAATCATGAGGTGGAATCAACAGAAAAACTCTGGCAATATGAATAACCAGAGTAGATCA